>JAWQFJ010001302.1:42855-45355 GCA_034096865.1 Theodoxus fluviatilis
ACCCTTACACAACACCCACAACTACACCCTTACGCAACACCTACAACCACACCCTTACGCAACACCTACAACCACACCCTTATGCAACACCCACAACTACACCCTTACACAACACCCACAACTACACCCTTACGCAACACCCACAACTACACCCTTACGCAACACCCACAACTACACCCTTACGCAACACCCACAACTACACCCTTACGCAACACCCACAACTACACCCTTACGCAACACCCACAATTACACCCTTACGCGACACCCACACCTACACCCTTACACAACACGCACAACTACACCCTTACGCAACACCCACAATAACCCTCGTTCACATCACATGCAACAACGTTCTTATCGAACACATCAACTACAGCAACAATATTACTGAACACAAAACCTAGCCTACAAAACACTCTCCGAACACAACACCTTCAACAAAACTTTTATACTGGACAAAGTATCCGCAGCAGAACTGTGGTGGAACACAACACGGACATCAGCACTGTCATTAAACACAGCACAGACTGCATCACTTTCATGACACAAAATATCCACAACAGAACTGTGGCGGAGCACATCACTGACATCGGCACTCTCACTGAAAGCAACACAGACTGCACTGACGCCTCTGAACGCAGCACCAGCCGCAGCACCGACAGGGAACACAACGTTGTCATGGACGCCTTGGGCACTGACCGCGTGTGTTCCTGCAAGTCTTCCACGATGATCTTGGACAGGAACCAGGAGGCCTCATGAGCATATCCCGTGTTGTCGTGCCAGATCCTTAGGTAGGTCAGGTCCCCAAGACTCTGCTGCACCGCCATCACCAGGCTCAGCACGCTGCCCGTCTCTGGCGTCTGCAGGGAGCCGTCCATGATGAGGTAGAGAGGTATCATTGAGGGTAGGAATTAATGTAAGGGCTTTGATACCGATCTGTATGGTGCTGCTGTTTGTCCATTGATCACTGCCAAAATAGCACTGTCGCGTGTTGCGCGACGAATAGTGTGATTAAATATCGTTAGGTGCTGTGATCGAATTGCCAGCGTAGAAACCTAATCAGTGTAATGCGTTCAAACGGCCGTTTGGCGCATAGCGATAGAACTTTGAGTGACAGGGTGGTACTGCGTCACTCGGAAGGGGGTTTGGAGTGTCATATCAGGGGGCATGAGGAATGCCGCACGGGGGTTTCACATAGACCGACACGGTTCTTTAGCCGCGAAAGTTCGTAAGACACTGATTGGGCTAAGTTTTAGAGGCGGGAAAATACTAATTACCGGTTGGACAATGACCACGTGATAGAGTCGACGGCGGGAATCTGATAGCGTTAGTCTAGGCAGATCGAATCCATCGGTGGATGGGAGAGGGTAGCGGAGCGAGGAGCTCCGCTGACCGTGTGCCACCATGGGTGGCAGGCAAGGCGTTTAGCTTGCCGGGAAAACTCTGTGGTGATTTATGCCCACGAGAGGATGGAAGAAGAGGATCTTCTAATGGCTAGAGCGAAGTTCTATGGACAGACCACAGCCTGGGAGTTTGAGGTAATGAACCGCTTCGCCATTTTTACTCTTTTGCCGCGTGTAGGGTGATTGACTATTGTCGGGATGGGAAATAGGTCATTCGTTCGTTTGATTGAATTATGTCTTGGAGTTAAAGTAAATCTGTGGGAAAGATGCCTACTTTCACTGGGGAATGTTTAGTGATTCACTCCATGAGAAAATGGGACATATTTAATTCAATTTCTCTCGCCTGAGAACGCGAGTAAGGATTTTTCAACTAAGGCGTCTGAGCCGGGCGCGTCGCTAAATGTTGAATTCTCGCACGAGTAAATTCAGAGAGGGGGAGAGGAGTAGTCTCTTATCGGAGATTATGCGGTCATATGTTTCAGGCTACTTTGCAGGTTGTTCAGCTACGGATTGCTGATTGCTGAGTGCTTGACCGCTTGACTGATTGTCCACTGGGTGTTCCTTCCTATTCGTGTCTGTCTACGTTCGAGTCTACACGGGTGGACTCCGCTCGTCTGACGAGCACCTGGTCGTTCCTGACGACGCTGCGCTGACGCGGAGTCTAGCGCGAGGCTGAGAGAGCGACGTGGCGGGACGCATGGGCGTCTCCTCTGCAATTGTGACGGTTCTACAAGTTGCAAGTACAATTTCTTCGTTAGCCAAGGTGGCTGCGATTTCGTTTGAGACTAGCATAGAAGCTTTGGTAGGGGTCTAAACGAAACACACCTACGGTTCGGGTGTGAAGCCCACTCGAGTAGTGGCCTATCAATCTAGGGTGAGATTGGATAGAGGCAGGAGGGGTGTTGAGGGGTGTCTGCACGCACACTCGCGAGAGGCGGTGTCGATGTGCTACTCATTTGGTTGTAGGTGGTGACATACAACAGGAGCAGGCGTGATAGATAATTTGATTCTTACGTAGGATGATATTTGTCACACTGACTTGGAGAGACTTGGGGTTGCCTGCCGAAAGTTCAGTAAAGCTTTTCTCTGAACTTGAC
>JAWQFJ010001302.1:50355-59741 GCA_034096865.1 Theodoxus fluviatilis
GTACAGCATGATCAGAGCGTAGAGGACGAGGATGGCGATCATGGTGCCGTACACGGAGGCGTTGGTGATGTCGAACTTGCTGAAGACGATGGAGAAGTCGATGGTGTTGGGGGCCACGAAGAAGGAGCTGGCGAAGGTGTTGCCTGGAGGACTGGGGCAGTCACAGATCGTCTCCTCGTCGCTGGAGAAGGGCGAGACCTGTGGGCAGAGCAGTGGAGACTGGGAATAGATGAAGAACTGCTTCGAGCAAAAACACTTTTTAATTTCTTATTGTTGGTAGGTCAGCCTGACTCTCATTCTTTTTTTAATTTTTTAGGAGGCCAGATCAAGACTGCGCACGTATGTGTGTGTGTGTGTGTGTGTGTGTGTGTGTTTATGTGTTTGTGTGTGTGTGTGTGTGTGTGTGTGTGTGACATGTCATGTATACAGTAGATCAATTGAACATCGATGCAATGTTCTCTTTTGCTGAAGACGCCTTAAAAATGATGTTCATAGAGAGGATGGGAGAGCACACAGTTTGTTGTTTACTTTCGATTTCTTTCTGTTTACCTTTCTTCCCCCCCCCCTCCCTCCCCCCTCGATCGAAAAAAGTTTAGAGTCGGCAGGAAAAATTAGGTTCGGTGGGGTTACCCTAATCACGCTAACACGGAATTAAACAATTGTCCAGTATAAGTTTGACCGCTTTAACGCCTCACATATATTTTTTACGAGTCAGCTACAAATATCTTCCTTCTACAACTGGTGGACAATCCAAAATCAATCAAAACAGAAAAGTTAGAGATGGAAAACGCAGAAAACGACAACACTTTTGGAGGAGGGGTGAGGGTGGAGAGGGAGGAGAGGGGGGGGAGAGTAGGGGGAGAGGAAGGAGGGGGACAAGGATGAGGGTGAGAGAGAGGAAAGAGAGAGGGAGGAGGGAGAGGAAGGAGAGGGAGGAGGGGAGGAAGGAGAGGGAGGAGGGGAGGAAGGAGAGGGAGGAGGGGAGGAAGGAGAGGGAGAGGGGGAGAGGGGGAGGGAGAAGGGGGAGAGAGAAAAGAGAGGGTTAGGGAGAAGGGGGGGGGGGAGAAGAGAGGGAGAGGGAGGAGGGGGAGAGGGAAGAGAGGGAGAGGACAGAAGGAGAGAGAGAGGAGAGGGAGAGGGAGGAGAGAGAGAGAGGGAGGAGGGGGAGAGAGGGAGAGGGGGAGAGGGAGGAGGGGGAAAGAAAGGAGAGGAAGAGGGAGGAGAGGGAGTGGGAGGAGAGGAAGAGGAAGAAGGGGGAGAGGAGGAGGGGGAGAGGGAAAAGGGGAGGAGAAAGGATAGAGAAAGGGAGGAGGGGGAGAGGGAAGAGGAGAGAGAAAGGAGAGGGAGAGGGAGGAGGGAGAGAGGGAGGAGGGGGAGAGGGAGGAGGGGAGAGAAATGAGAGGGAGAGAGAGGAGAGGGAGAGGGAGGAGAGGGAGAGGGAGGAGAGGGAGAGGGAGGAGAGAGAGAGGGAGAGGAAGGAGAAGAGAAGAAGGAGGAGAGGGAGGGAGGAGAGGGAGGAGGGGGAGAGGGAGAAGGGGAGAGAAAGGAGAGAGAGAGGAAGGAGAGAGAGAGAGAGAGGAGAGCGAGAGAGGGAGAGGGAGGAGAGAGAGAAGGAAGAGGGGGAGAGGGAAAGGGAGGAGAAGAAGCGGGAGGAGGGGGAGAAGGAAAAGAGGGAGAGGGAGGAGAGGGAGGGGGAGGAGGGGAGAGAAACGAGAGGGAGAGGGAGAGAGAGGAAGGAGGAGGAGGAGGGGAGGGGAGGAGGGGAAGAGGGGGAGAGGAGGAGAGGAAGGGAGGAGGAGGAAGAGGGAGGAGGAGAGAGGAGGAGGTGAGAGGGAGAGGGAGGGAAAGGAGGAGAGGGAGGGAGAGGAGGAGGGAGAGGGGGGAGGGGGAGAAGGAAGGAGGGAAGAGGAGGAGGGAGAGGAGAGGGGAGAGGAGGAGGTGAGGAGGGGAGAGGAGGAGGGGTGGAGGGGAGAGGAGGAGGGGAGGAGGGGAGAGGAGGAGGAGAGGGAGGAGGGGGAGAGGAGGAAGGGGGAGGAGAGAAGGAGAGGGGGAGAGAAGAGGGAAGGGGGAGAGAGGAGAGGAGGAGGAGGAGGAGGAGGGGGAGGGGAGGAGGGGAGGAGGGAGGAGGGAGGAGGAGGAGGGGAGAGGGAGGAGAGGAGAGAGGGAGGAGAGAGGAGAGGAGAAGGGGGAGGAGGAGGAAGGGGAGAGAGGAGAGGAGGGGGAGAGGAGGAGAGGAGTGGGAGGGGGAGAGGAGGAGGGGGAGAGGGAGAGAGAGAGGGGGAGAGGAGAGGAGGGAGGGAGGAGGAGGGAGGAGGAGGGGGAGAGGAGAAGAGGAGGGGGAGGAGGAGGAGGGGGGAGAGGGGGAGAGGGAGGAGGGGAGGGAGAGGAGGAGGGAGGAGGGGGAGGAGGGGGTCGGAGGAGGAGGAGAGGGAGAGAGGGGAGGAGGGGAGGGAGGGAGGAGGGGAGAGGGAGGGGGGAGAGGGAGGGGGGGAGAGGAGGAGGGGGGAGGAGGGAGGAGGGAGGGAGGAGGAGGGGAGAGGGAAGGGAGGAGGGGGAGGGAAGGAGGGGAGGAGGGAGGAGGAGGAGGGGGAGAGGGAGAGAGGGGGGAGAGGGAGGAGGGAGAGGGAGGAGGGGGAGAGGAAGAGGGGGAGAGAGAGGAGGAAAGGGGGAGAGGAAGGAGGAGGAAGAGGAGGGAGGAGGGGGAGGAGGGGGAGGTGGAGGAGGGGGAGAGGGAGGAGGGGAAGAGGGAGGAGGGGGAGAGGGAAAGGAAGGAAAGGGGGAGAGGAGTTAGGAGGGGGAGAGGGAAAGGGAGGAGGGAGTGGGGGAGGAGGGGGAGAGGGAGGAGGGGGAGAGGGAGAGGAAGGAAAAGGGGAAAAAAGGGAGGATAGGGAGAGGAAGGAGGGGGAGAGGGAAAAGAGGGAGAGGGAGCAGAGGGAGAGGAAGGAGAGGGGGAGAGGGAGGAGAGGGGCTGCTCCTTTAGAATTATTCGATCTGTAGATACACAGCATCTCTGGTTCAAACCAGAGATACTTTCCAGGATAGCACAAACAACAGCAGCATTGGCAAAGTTGAAGCGAATATGGCGTGACAGAAATATTACTCTCGCGTCGAAGATCAGGCTCATGCGCACGCTGGCCATCTCCGTATTCTTGCATGCATGCGAGTTCTGGACACTCACATCTGAACTACAGAGACGGATACAAGCCCTGGAAATGAGATGTTACCGCAAGATTCTAAACATCTCATATAAAGACCATGTCACGAATGAGGAAGTCAGCAACAGGATCACGAGAGCAATTGGACAGTACGAAGACCTGCTCTCACTCGCGAAAAGCAGAAAGCTGAAGTGGTACGGTCACGTGTCAAGAGGCAGTGGACAATCCTGCAAGGTACCGTACCAGGTGGAAGAAGGAGAGGCAGGCAGAGAAAGAGGTGGGAAGACAACATCAAAGAGTGGACAGGCTTGACCTTTGCTGATTCACAGCGAGCCACAGAGAATAGATATCGATGGAGGAAGATTGTCCGAAAGTCATCAGTGGTGCCTCAACAACCCATCTCAGGGTTAAGAGACTGAACTGAACTGAACTGAAGATACACAGTTACCATCAGACAGCAATAATCATGCTTTTCTCAGCCCAGTAGTTGCTTCATCTAAGACTCTGAAACTTTCCTGGACAGTCGTACGTGTAACCACACTGATATCCTCCCAGAGATTCTATATCTGGCCTACCAGAATGCTGTGTATCATATCTATATGGATGGCGTTTTGGCCGCCTTCATTGTCTCAATGGCTTGCACCGAGTTTTACTCGGTGGCGAGGTCAAAGTGTGAGGAAGGTTTGAGTCCTGTAATCTGGGACAGCTATGCACAAGTGGTAAACAGAGTAAGGGGAAGAAAAGGGGAACGCAAGGGAGGCAAAGAAGAACAAAGGATGTAGGACAACTTAACGACAGGGCGACCCCAAGCCATGCCACGGCACTCTTCCATGGAGATAAGAGCATGGGAGGGCCCAACACAAAACCAACGAAAGAATAACGTAGGAGGTGAAGGGCAGTATATGTGTGGTCGCTCAATGACTAGAATGGATGGGTTAAATGGAAGGAACTCCTCAGGTATTCTAAGTTATATACAGGCTCGATATACCTATCAGCTATTTTGTGTCAGGATGATGTTAAAGGCCAAACATTAGGAAAAACGCTAATCATCCACCATTGAAATTGTACGAACAGTTGAAGAAGGGTAAACTGAAAAAAAAACCGCAAAGGATCTTTAGTTCAAAGGTAGGCGCAGGCACGCAGGGCTGCAAAGGAAAGCACGATGCACCTTCAAAGCGAAATATGAATAATTCGTCTCTTGCAATAAGGCTAATCCTTATGTTGTCGGGATTTCCTTTGGTAATGATACACTTATCTTGTTCGATTATCTATTTAATACAAGTTGATTAAGCTGAACAACAGATTTGAACAACTCATTTGGGGCCGAGGCCACCAAATGTTGAAGAGGCGTAGTGATTTCAGCTCAGCGCTGGTAAAGAGTTAGCAAATCACGTAGCTGCAGACTAAATGGTGTCTGTATTTTTCGGATGGTACTGGTTTTTAGGGGAAGAATTTGGATTGAGTGGTTGGAAATCACACTATACTCCACAAATAAAGTTTAACGAGTGTTGTGACCTCAACCCAAAATTACCTTACGAGATGATTTCTTTGATTGACGAATTTTCTTGAGAAAATTGATGAAGTATGATTTTCAGACGATTTTTATTTTCGCATTCTCATTTTTAAAAAATGAGCGGTCTTTTTCTATTCTACACTCTGTCTCGTCATCGTCCCAGGTCATGTATTCGTCTCTCCCTTTTGCATCAGGCTTAGATCCCACCAATGCCGCACATAAGGACACACGCCAAAAGCTTCGCAATACCACCTCAGGAACCTCCCGCACAAACACTTGCCCGTCGCATACGCCCTCCCGTCGACAGCTCTCGAGTCACATCTGAAGTGAGTGAATTATCCCGGAACGCTGAATGCGTTAAAAAATTCGGTACTGTTGTTGCAAGTAACAGGTGGCCTCATTCAAAGTTAATGCCTACCACCATACTAGCGCACCTAACTGTGTCTGTAAAACGAGGTAAGATCCGGGCAAACCACAAAAAAGTCAAAGGATGCTGCAACACAGAAATTTGTGAGAGTAGTATATTTCTATTATATAGTAAATAGTAGGTGGACTGTTATTCATGGCAGGATAATACAATATTTTTGTCCAAACGTGCTGCGATATCTAATAAACGATTTGTGCTAGCCAGAAGATTAGGAATAAGTAGAGAGGAAAGTAAAAGACGGAAAAGAGAAGAAAACATACTCTGTTCTTCGCGATGTCCATTTGTAAGATGACTACAACAGCTTCTGGGGCCGCAGACATTGAGGATTTTGTATCTAATACCGTTTAACAAAGGTGAAGCGCCCGTTTTTTTGTTTTTTTTTGCAATACGTTCATATTGCTTTCTGATTGTTGTCACATACATCTAGGTGTGTTTCAGGAGGTGGGCGTGCATATGAAACAACAATGGTTAGGTTGGTAACCATATCCCGTCAGTATTGTATAACTTTTGATTGTTTCACTAACTACAGGACAAGTGAAGGTGAATGTGCTGATGTGAGCGAGACGGCGCGACGCCGCAGGCTCGCGCGGCGTTACCCCATCAAACGCTCAGAGTCTAATAAACCGGAATGGTAGTCCCAGACTAGCTCATCGGAATATTTTTTCATTATAGTCATATTCTTGGGATACCATCTTGAATGCGCTAAATGCTGTAGAGGTCACTACAAAAGAGGTGTGTAAACTAGCCTAACTCTTTGCACAAATTACCAATGGCGTGATCGTGAAGCTAAGTGGTTCGCACAGATAAAAGGGCTTCTATTTGGAATGGGCGATACTATGAAAATCCACATCACTAGAGAAATGAAGCCATTTAGCATCAGCATTAATTTATAACTTCAAGAGCGTTAGCATAGTTGAAATGCAATCAATAGGTCACGTGACTATAGCTCCTCCATTCTTACAAAATGGAAAGCAGGGTTAGATCCACTGGTCATACGCATATCCATTGGATACGAGATGCCTGAAGCGATCTAGTTGACAATGTTGGTTACTAATAATACTATACCACGAAACTGTACTGAACTAGCTAGTCTTCATTCCGCTGATGGCCAATTATGAACACCGATTGAGATTTCAAAAAAAATAGTTTTTGTAAATGTATTAAACACCTGTTCAAGATGTGGGTGAAGGTGGGTGGCTTAATTTTTGGTAAACATGGAGGGAAGATGCTGAAGATGAGGTCTATATACGTATCAGATAGGTTGCGGGTCGAGGAGTCGGTAGTTCCGAAGTTGTTTGGTCGGGATGGAGAACCAAAAAAAGATTGCACGTATGAGCTTGCGTAGCGTGATTAGGAGAGTACGAGAGAGGGACGATTGCACGCAGCTGGTTAAAAGGTCATGTACAAAACAATAAAAATCGATGGCCAACACAACCATCGCTTTGGCAACATAGGTTTGACGGGACATTTAATCTGGGTAGAGAAAATGTATGCGTGGAGGCAGCAACCTTGCCTAAGCTTTCCCATTTTGTAAAGGTAGTGATAGCTTTCACGGAACCATACTTGACTGCATTCCAACATGTACAGTCCCTTTGATAAAATTTAATGCTGCATGTTCATGGCTTACAATTTGTCTTTAGATGGGTCGCTAGTATCCCGAAATTATAGGGGTTATTCGCTTTTTTCTTGCAGAACCAGGGTGACAAGTCGACATATGAATATTGTGCAAAAAATAGTTGGGGCTGTACTCTAGCGTCTGTAGTTGATATCTATGATTACAGAGCAAACCACTAAATTGTTGGGTTTGTGTAGTGAGCCGAACTGTTATGGAGTGTAACTACGGCCGTAGACAGCTTTCGAGGCACACTCTTACTTCGCATGATTTAGGAGCAAACTTCCGATTTAGGTTGCCAACAACCGGTTGTAGGAAGAGCATATGCACCCCACCACAGGGACGAGGCACAAAGAATGCGCTCAATTGCCAACATTGAAGCGCTATGCATGAGCGTTGTTAACTACCTTGAACAAGACATCAAAGTACCCCCCCCCCGGTGTGTCCTAGTTATTGGCGTCTACGCAGTTTCGCCAGTAGGTGTAGATTGCGGTGGGTCGAATTCATGCGCTGTTAGACCATTAGACATTCGCCAAAGAACAGCCAATAAATCATATATTACAACAGGTTTCATGCCCGATAACACCGCTCGTGTCAACGATATGACAGCTTCAAGTTGATCTATTTTTATTGATTGGAGAGTTCAGAATGAAAACAAGTAATATAAAGAATACTTTTCAAAACTCAAAAAGAATGTTAGTGTAATTTTTTGCAATGATTAAACTTCCGGTCGGTTCAGTTTGGATTTTTTTTATTCTTGGTAAAAGTGGTCACTGTGAAAATTTGATGACGGTAATTTACTTGTCACATTTTTGTCTCTTTTATTTTCCTTTCTATGCAGATCGGTGCTGTTTTCTCTTTTAGTATATTTTCTTCTTTTACGATTGTATATTACTTTTGTTTTTACTTTTTTGTTTTTTAAGCGTCGATCTGAAGAAATTTGGTGCTAAGTTAGTAACTTGTGTATTTTTGGTGCATTTTTTATGCTCTTATCAATGGAAATAGAATGAACTTAGCTTATATAGGAGGCCTCGGCACCATCTTCTATTGGGACGTTTTGGCGCCAACGTGTTTAAGTATTGCCTGTAGTTTTGAAGCTTCTGCGGCGACCGCTGGCACTGCAGAGAGTCGCCAAGGCCACATCATAGTGCCGAGCCAGGCACGGGCATCGTTGACATAGATTAACACACCAGAAAATAGCCAAAGCACAAGGAAACGTATTGTTCCTATTTTGACGCGATAATGTGAATGAGAAGAAGTTGTCGATCCTAAGTGAGTCAACAAAAGCGGACAATATGACCATATGTTTTTTACTATGTTAATGGAAAGTAAGTGGAGAGACGTGAAGAGAGGAAGGGGGATAGGATATGGATAAAGACATACTAGAATGAATAGGATGGTTTGTTTTGTTTTTTTTTACTTGTTAAAAGAGCTGGTTTAAGGTGTCCAAAGATTCTTATATTATGTTATTTTAGTTAATTATGATTATTTTTAATTTTCTGTTTTATTTGTTTTTTTATCCTTTAATTGTTATAATGGATTTAATTGAGACCAAGTAGATTGCGGATAAGGTCGTGTAAAACAGTGTTTTTAAGTGAAGTGGCAACCCCTAATCAGCCTTGTAGGCTTATGTAATAGGAGGACCTAATACTGCCAACAACACCCCGGTTTAACAGACAAGATAGGAAAACCAACTCATACTTTAACAAAGAAGAAATTAAAACACACTTCTCACAAAACACAGTGAAGAATGGCTGTCATATGAAGTTCATATAAGATAGGCGACATCCCAATGAAATGCAATTTAAATGCCGATTAGAAAAGAATTAGAGTAACCCCACGTCGACCAGCCAGCTCCGAGCAAGGACCTTCTGATAATTGATGTAGTGTATCCACCCCTAAACACGGAAGTTACCCCAGCATATATTAAAGGTGCGCATCACGCATCGTCTTGTATTAGAGGCAAACTTGCTCTGACTAACAATCCTCCCCGTTTTTATTGCGAACACATGCTTGTGCGACCGTAAGAAAATTTAAAGACTGCACGCAATATATCCTGCCATAAAGATTAAAAAGTGTGCCATATCACACGCCGTCGAAACATAAAGTTCAGAGGATTCCAAGAAGAATCCCCCTGCTAGCGCCATCTTCCCCTCCCCCCCCCCCCCCCTCCTATCCCCTCTTTTCCGCCCCTTTTCACCCCCTCTCTCACCATCCCTCTCCTAGCTCTAGTTCTCTCCTCTCTTCCCCTTTTTTTTATTCCGACCACCACCCCCCCCTCCCTCCTCTTCTTCTCCGTGCTTTCTCCCTCCCCCTTTTTCCTTTTCCCCAAATAACATAACATAGTCATCTCTGGTTGGCCCCATTTTGTATCCTTTTTTTTCCTTCGTATAAAATCCCCACCCTAATACCCTTCTCCAATTACTTCGTTTGTTCGCTCGCTCTGAGTACCTGCGGAGGCGCATTGCCTTCGCTACCCACCCCACCTTGTACCCCCCTACTTCCCTAAGATCCCTAACGGGTCCCCCACAACACTCTTCTTCTGACACCCTTTCCGTTTGTGATTGAGCCCCCCATATCTTCTGTAACTAAAACATTAATCCACTATTGAATTGTAGCTTCACTGGTCGTGTTATAAAGTTTATTCTGATTGAGCCCATTAATCTTTGGGTGGACGTA
>JAWQFJ010001302.1:59751-69751 GCA_034096865.1 Theodoxus fluviatilis
ACGAACGAACTTTTATTTTACAAGGGTACGTGAAATTGAATTAGGCAGTAAGTATTCAGTATTGCCTTTCTTACTTACATTCAGCCTTGAGTACTACCCGGCAAATGATATTCAAATGTGGTAAGAGAGACGAGACGAGAGAGAGCGAGAGAGATGGAGAAGAATGAAGGAGGGAGAGGAGGAGTGAGAGAGAGGAGAGGGAGAAGAGAGACGGGAGGCGACTGGACGATGAGACGAGAGGAGATGAAGACGAGGACAGAGGCGGAGAGAGAGGAGAGGAGAGAAGAGCAGGATGGAGAGAGGGAGAGAGATGAGATCAGAGAGAGACAGAGAGAGAGACAGACGAGCAGGACAGAGAGGAGAGAGAGATGAGAGAGAGAGAGAGAGAGAGAGATGAGACGAGAGCGAGAGGGCCGGGGAGCGAGAGAGAGGAGATTGAGTCGAGAGAGGTCACGAGAGTGAGAGGAGCGAAGGAGAGAGGAGGAGATTGAGTTAGAGAGAGCAGAGAGAGACTACTGAGAGGGAGAAAGGGAACGAGAGGCGACGACTTGAGAGAGAGGAGAGAGAGGGAGAGAGAGAATGCGAGAGACAGAGAGATGGAGGAGAGAGAGAGGAGGGGGGGGGGAGCTGGGAAAAGGGGAGGAAGGGAAGAGAGAATGAGAGTAAGAGGGTGGGTGGGAGAGAGATCGAGAGAGAGATCGAGAGAGAGATCGAGAGAGAGAGAGAGAGAGAGAGACAGAGAGAGAGAGAGAGAGACAGAGAGAGAGTGAGAGTAGCCATAAGTACTGATCAAAAGATCAGATAAAGGCCTCGCAGCCTAAGACATCTGAGGACATATCTATCTAAATTAATTCTCCTATAAACTGTCCTCGCAAATGACGTCACGTTATTGATGACGTCGCACATGTTGGAATTTCGCCATCCCCAGGTGTTTCGAAATTCGTGTCCTGGCATATAGGATCGAAATTGTACTTGCAAATGACGTAACGTTATTAATGACGTCAAATTTGGCTTTTCCGTCAATTGTCATTTCAATAATTTTTAGAGAGGTGCTTCGATTATACGACCTTAAAAAAACCACTTTTTCTTCAAGCCTCGATTCTGAAAATTTGATACATTCAATCGGACCTAACTTCCAGTTAGTGTGCAAAATCTCAAGGAAATCCGTCCAGTAGTTTTTGAGATATAAGCCGTGGAGACGGGACAGACAGACAGACACACACACACACACACACACAGACAGACAGACAGATAAAGTCTGTAGGACCTCCAGTAAACCTGGAGGGACATGGACACATTAAACATATTTCCATGTTCTTAATCATAAAACAATATATACGTGTTGATGCCTCAAACGTCACATTTTTCTTGTGGAAATTACAAGAGTTTCATATTAGACTGCACAAACTACTAATGAAGTTTCTTGATGTCCAGTTTTTCTGTTACGATAGTGAAGCACTGGGAAATGTTTGTGTGTTAAAGAGGCAAGGAGATTCACACAACACTCAGAGCAGAAGGTCAGTATGCTTAAATTCTGCATTAAAAGTTTATACCGCATCACTTTATTTGAATAAACTAGCAATAGTGTCGACATTTCCGGCTTATTACATACAAGCGCGCACGCCAGTTCGCAAAAAAAGATAAAATTATTATGTGACGGTCAGTTTCTGTGTTCTATCAGCGTTTATGCATTATACGTCCCGGAAAGCAGTGTTAAGAGTCATTTTGTAAACAAAATTTTCCTTTCGTTTCAAACCAATGGCTGTTTTAAGCAATAATAGCTGGTTTGATAAACATGTTTGTGTTCGCACACATATCCACACACACGTGGGCGCGCGCGCACGCACGCACGCACGCATGCACACACACACACACACACACACACACGCGCGCAAACGCACAGACACTCACATACAAAGACACACACACACACACACAGACACACACACACACACACACACACACACACACACACACACACGGCTTTACAGTATGGTGTGTTGCAGCTCCTCACCTTGATGCCGTTTCTGACGTCATCGGCCTGGTCAAGGGTCAGGCAGGGCAGTGCCAGGACGGCTGTGACGTCACTGGACTCCTCCAGTCCTTGCAGTTTGCGTTTGACCGTCGCCTTGGCCTCCAGCAGATGTGTGGCTGTCACTTCCAAGGAGCTCATTTCCGCCGTACTTTTGATACTTTTTGTCATCATCACAATGACTCCCACCTTCCTGTCCAGAATCAACATGACATTCTCCCGCTTGTTCAGGCGAGTGTTGTGCAGGACAAAGCTCGGCCAGTCTTCCTTGCTGGTTGACATTAAATTCTGGAGTGAGAATCTCAGCAGATCCTTGACTTTGAATTCTGGATCTTCCTCCAAGACACTTTTGCGACCCAGAAGAGGCTTTGATTCGTCCTCTGTGACGTCTTCAGAGCTGGATGCTGCCCTTTCGTTTGGGAGGATAAGATGTGGGAAGAAGTAGACTTTGTCTTTCTTATACAGACTCTCGAATTCCATATCTCTGTCCTGAAATGAAAGGAACCGAAAACATAAAGAAACTTTTCTTTTTCTCTCTTCTTCTTCCTTGTCCTCTTTTTCCTTGTTCTCGTGAGGATATTTTAGATAACTGTATTTGCCAATCACACCGATCACAAACCATAATTTGTGTTTCCTTACTAGACTGAATGAATGTGTCAGGCAGCTGTTGATAACTAGTAATATCATGACGCAACGTTGCACTTTCTGTCACGTTTTCTTTTCGTGTGCCTCAGATAATGTGCTCGAAAAGTACTTTGTATGATTTATTGTTTCTATGTGGCGCTTAGATTCTATTTATTTGAGTTTTACACACTTTTATTCCCGTACCGAAAATAGACCTGACCAAAATTTTGAGTACACTGACGGCTAGGCTTGCGTCACTCTCTCCTTGTCAGGTTTGCAATATGGAAAGCAGCGATTTTCTATTGATCTTTCGTGTCGACATGATTTGCACGCCAATGTATCTGTGGTGTTCCCAACGGTAGTATTGCTTTGTAAGATTTCGCATGTTCTGACCCGATACTGCTTCGAAGTTTGAAACACCTTACAGCCACGTTGTTGGTACTGAATGACTCAGACATGTTTTCCTTCGTGTCAGGCTGTACTAGATGACCCAAAAGAATTTTCCAGATATCAATAACGCAAATATTTTAAACTGTCAACACAATAGCCTTTTGGGATCCGGGAAGACACACACAGTCAGCAACAAGGTTTGCTGATTCTGATTTCCTGACAAGACTACTGCCTCACAGCTGGAGCGGAACGCCTGACGTGATGACCTGAACAGAGCTATGCAGTCTGGACATGCCTTGGCAGCTAGGTTTGGTCAGGCCGAACAAAAGAGGACAAACGTATCAACAGATTATCTACTTCCGCCACCTACCTGGGGCTTTTCCCAAACGTTTACTGGAACAGCATCCTCGGTCAGTCGTTGTCTGATCAGCACATGCTTCAGTCGGTCGACAAGACTTCGGACTTTGTGATCTGCAATAAGACAAAAGATGGTGAATGATTATGCACTCAGTCAAAACGTTTTCCACCATTCAAACATTATGTAGGAGAAAAATGTTTGCTAAATCAAAGCTGTATGTAAAAACCCTTACAGATTGCTCATGCCCACTGGATATTGCTTACAGGGACCAGAAAACTTTCCAGTGAATCCTACGTGATACCCTTGATACTAGTTCAGCATCATAGGTTTGATCTCTTTAGGAAAATGCAGAAAATGGTCATACGTATTGCCACTGTTTATTTGTGATGTTGCAATGTAACGTATTTCATTGAATACAGCTACGAAGATAAGAAACATAATACTCTCTCACCACATTCACATACATAGGCCTACACACACACACACACACACACACACACACACACACACAAACACACACACACACACACACACACACACACACACACACACACAACGCCCGCGCGTGCACACTCGTCATTTCAGCTAATGTTGCTCATATCAAGAAAACAGTGGGACTATCCTCTTTGCTCAAAACTCGGTGCTGATCTTGCAGAGAGAGCGTTTCAGAAAGCAGCAAATATACTTACAGTATTTATATCCGAGAGCCATTCCAATCAGGAATCCAATGAGTACAACGACCCAATGACAGCAGGGGCCAGGACTGTTGAATTCTGGTGGTTGGACTTTGACCCGACCTCTGGAAAGGCATAGCCGTCATCGACGTGTGCAAAACAACGTACAAGTGTACTAGTTCTATCCAGGCTGTTCGAGACTTTACTATAAAATGTCTACTACTACGTGAATACTAACTCTAACAGAAAATAAAAGTAGATGAATGACTTATTATTTAAAAAAATGATTAATTGTAAGACTGACAAACATCCTGAAAGACTGACTAATCGCCTGAATTTATTCGTGATCGACTGACCGCCTGATGGCTTACTGACTTCCTGACTGACTGACTAAGTCTGGCTGACTGTGACTGTCTGAACGCGATGTTTAACGCACCGTTCAGTTAAGGTTCTTTGAATGGATTACAATGTGTAAGACAAGCATGCAGAGGGACACACGGACTGTTACATAGGTGAATTGGTAGGAAACAGACGGGGTTAGATGGCAAGTGTTGAATGGAAGAATAGAAGTACAAAGCAAATGAATCGTGCACTATGCATGAATGAGAAAATATGTGAATGGAGGATTGAATGAAATCTAATGCATGTAACGGCACGTTGGCAACTTGAAAAAGTCACGTGCACAGCTCAGATCATGGGCACATTTACTCTTCGCGTGGTTGGATAAAAATAAAAGTAACTCTTAGAGGACTTACACTTCTTCTTACCATAAAATGTCACCACATTTGCAGATGCCGGATTTTGGATTCAGTTCATTAAGCAAAAAACGTCTTTTTAATTCAACAAATTGTATCTCAGCTCTGTGCATTGAATCTGTCGAAATCTTCAGTCAATGACACCGAATCTTCTCAAAACCTTGACGTGCTTTGTGTCATGTCCGGATCATCTCAGAATCGTTTTCTGTGAAGTCTCTACATCAAGTCGTGGAACTGATTTTATTTGAATTTTTGCAATTTACTCATCAAACAATTACAGGCAAATTCTTTTTATCGGTAATATGATAGTAATTATGCACTTCACACAGACAGGCATTCGATTTTTTTTCTCCATATGCTAAACTTAGTATTGTAAATGCCATCATCACGCACTGCTCAGAAACACAGTGCAGTTCTCAGCACGAGGAAAGTATAACTGGTAGCAAGCGAGAATCGATCCCGGGTTGCCCGAGCGATAGTGGGACACGCTGATCGTCTGGTCACGCCACCTTTCGTGTGGACAAAAAGTCTAACATAGAATGGGAGTCACAGTGATAACGGTGAAAGCACGCTGTAAATTGATTTGTCTCCCTTTGATCAATTAACCCGTCATCCAGACAAGTTTATTGGGGGTGGGAGTGCGAGTGAGGGGGTGGGGAAAATGAAAAAGGGTGCTGGAAATTTCAGAAGGAATAGTTAAACGGGCTGAGACAAAATATATGTGATGAAAGTTTATTCCATGGAGGGATAAAGTTATGTCTTTGCTTGAGCTCAAGAAGGCAATGCACACTATTCGGAATGACACTTGGAATTCTGCCATCTCATCAACTCGTAATGAAACCATCATGAGTGCGGAATTGTTTGTGCTCACTGTGCACGGGTACTGCTAATTACCGTCAACTACCGTCAACTACCGTCAACTACCGTCAACTGGCACCATAAAAAAAACGTCAACCATACAAAAAACCTATAAAGAAAATAGACAATATGTCTGTAAAATATGAGGATGTAAAAAAAAAAAACTATAAAGAAAAACCTAGTTCAACTCAGTATCCTCGAGAAACAAATTCAACCCATGTGATGATTCAAGGCGAAGTTGTGAGTTGTGCTCTCTATAATCAACGACAATACATGAATGGTATCATAAAGCTGACGTCATCATTTCTGAGTTGTATTCAAAATCAACTCGGTATCCCATGTGATGATTCAAGACGAAGTTATGAGTTGTGTCCTGCAGTTGCTTATTTGCTGTCAGGTTGACAGGAACAAGGAAGGGAAACATGTGAGTGATTACAATATGTGTATATCTTTGATCATGACATTTTACATTTACATTTTCTTCTAATGTATTTTGTATCAGGCAAAGGTGAAAAGACTGACTATTTAAAAACAAATCCAGAAAATACCAGATTATAATTCTAGAGCACTCATTATCTTCTCAGCTTGCTGATCAAGAAAACATATGGTGTTAATCTATCTGCCCACAGGAAGCTTGAAATTTATGATATCAGCAAAGTGTATAGATTTTTATCATACACTTTGCAAACAATTGAGCATATTACTGTTATTTATCTGTGTTGTATTCGTCGTTTCAGAATGGCGAGTCGCATGACAACTCGATTTGGAGCCAGAACTCAAACTGCAGCCACGGCCCAGCAAGGGGACCGAGAACGTTGCTGTGGAGACTGCCAGCAGACCGGTTCGATTGACACAATCTTATGTGTTGGCTGCACAACTTGGTTTCACCGAGGTTGCCAGAAGCTGAGTGAGGACGAGTGGGGTTTCCTGCGAAAGATAAAGCTGGACTACTGGTGCTCCGGGTGTTGCAAAGAGCGTCCTGGGGGTGCATTTTCCTATACGAAATCGTTGCAACGACTACGTGAGAGTGCCAGAACATCATGGGACTCATTGGTTGAAGCTTGTGACCAGGAGGCCATCCTGTTGCGCACTGACCCATTCAAAGCATCCATGGATCAGTTGAAAACGTTCCCCTATGGCGTGTTACAGCGTGACAACCAAACTGTGGAAATCTTACACACTATTGGAGGAAGCGTCGATTTAGCTTATTCCCCAGTATACGTTTCAGGGGATGGTAGCTGCTTGTTTCATGCAGTGACTATTTTGTTAACAGGATCCGAGTCTCAGGACATGGTCAAGGAGTTACGGGTCAGGACAGCCATGGAGATGGTGAAGTATTCTGACTATTATCAAACACATGTCAAGAACTCCAAACTTCATCTCTTCGCTGACTTCGGTGAATCGGTCAAGGATTGTATTGGTGGCGGCTATTCTTCGGCATGGACAATCGCAGCACTTTCGACTGTACTACAACGTATTATTGCTGCAATCTACCCGCCGATGAATGGTTTGCTTGACCCCGCTTTCAGAACCCTGACCATGGACTTCATCCCAAGAGTTCCGGGTTATAAAGAAGACATGAACGACAAACTTCACATCATGTGGACAAGAATGGGAGGCAAAGATGACCTTCTATGGAAAACTAACCATTTTGTCCCAATGTTGTGCAATTCACCCGAAGCCCCTGTCATCATCAACTTAGAAGATTCTCCTATCCAGACAACTCCTATTCCCTCTCGGAAACGACAACACCCAAACAATGATCTTCCACCAAGCAAGAGACAAGCTTTAGTTAACCTGGACGAGGACTGTGACCCTGTCATCAACAGCCGGGAGTCTCCAATCATGTCTCCGATTGTACCAGACCATCCAGATCGGTCTTCATTTGGATCACCAACAAAATCATCGACACCACTCATAACTCAGAGTCAACGCAATGCTGGATTCCATGCACTCAACAACCGGTTCTTGGAACCCCAGGAACTTTACCAGACGGTGATTAACTCTCCGCCACGCCACACCACAATACCAACAGGCGATAAGAATAACATCTTCTTCACAATGGCCAATGAGAATAACACCACAAAGAGGTCGAACAAATGCAGAGCAGACTACACGGATGACTGTGGAGTATGGGAAAGTAAAACACACTCGTTAAAGAAGACAGAGTTCCTATTAGGGCCTGTTGGTTTGGAATTCATCTTTAAGGTGAGCGGTGTGTGGTGCAAACGTCGTGGAAAATGTCAGCTATTGGAACCACAACCATTGCCAGAGGAAGTTATCAGCCTGAGGAGATCTTATGCCACACTGAAGCGCGACGGCGCATACAAGCGCCGAATCAGTTGGTTTGATAACCTCCCCAGTGTGCACAAGGATAAGTCCACGGTTGCAGTTGTGGAATATCTTGGCTCACTTCCCAACTCCCAGAGTGTCCATGGCAACACACGGAAGGTCGATTCAGCATATCAGAAAACTAGACCAGAAGTGAAAGATGCAACGAAGGAAGCTGTTTCTCATCGAGCAAAGGCTTTCAATCTGTACAATGATCAGCTGCTGAACAACTCTGGACTTTGTCCACGGAACTTAAAGCAGGTCTACAACATCAAACAGAAGGCAGCGCGAAGCACGTGCACATGCTGGTCAAGAAATTGGTCATCGACAGAATTCAGCAGATCACATTCAGTCAGTGATGAGAATGTTCGGAGAGAATCCATTCGTACAGGACATCGTACGTATCCAAGGGAAGCCACCAGGGTTCATACTGTATACAGAGCAGCAGATGAAGGACATTGCCGACTTCTGTACTTCCTCACAAGGCACACAGAATGTCCTTGGCATTGATAGAACCTTCAACCTCGGAGAATGCTACGTTACCGTCACGGTATACAAAAACCCCAAGCTGTTGAGGATTGTCTCGCTGGAATCGCCAATTATGCTTGGACCAGTCTATCTCCTCTGGGACGGGTCTTACGAAACTTACCATCGGTTTTTTTCGCACCTACAAGGAAAACTTGATAACCTTGCTTTGACTGGAGCTGAGCTTGCTGTCAGTGACCTCGTCGTCGGGTCAGATGAAGAAAAGGCGCTGACAAAAGCCATACAGCGATGCTTCCCCGATTCGTCTCTCATACTCTGCACCCGCCATCTGGAGGAAAATGCCAAGAGACAGCTTCAAAACAAAGTCGGAGCCAGCCATGGAGTGAAGATGGATATATGTGCTGATATCTTCGGCAAGAATGGGCTTGTCTGCGCAGAGAACTCCTTCACTTTTGATGAGAAGTCTGAGGCAGTTATTGACAAGTGTGATGAACTCGCTCCACAGTTTCTGCCGTATCTCAGAGAAAAACTTCTACCAGTCATACAAAAGTATGTATTTCAGCCCGGACAAATGTACAAGCAACTACCCCAACAGTGGATGAACAACAACTGTGAGTCCATGAATCACATCCTCAAGCAAGCCATCAACTGGAAACCAGAGAAGCTGCCGGACCTCGTCGACAAACTGCATCGAATTGTCAGAGCGCAGTACGCTGACATGCGTAGGGCTCTCAGAGGAGAGGGAAACTTTCAGCTGGCACCCTCCATGGTGAAACACAAGATCACCATCAGTGCTTGGAACAACAAGAACGAGGATGAAAAGGATGCCTACTTCAACCGGTTCATGAAGGCGAAGGTGAAGCCAACGATCGAGGGCTGCATTACATCAACCGACGGACAGATCCAGATCCCCAAAACCATGCGACTGGCAAAGAAACCTGGGCAGAAAACAACCCGTGCAAAGACAACCAGCATTAGAAAACGACGTTTATAAACAGGAAAACAACCAGCATCAGAAAGTGACATTTTTACGGGAGTTCGTTTTTTTTTCATGCATTTATATGCCGCAATTAGAGTGACCATCTTATGCGGCCAACCGCTCATTTAGGGTATATTAAGTATTACAATACTTCTGAAATAAAGTAAAGTGTTTCACAACATTGGAATTGAAGTAAGATTTGTACGGGTTTTTTTTCATGCATTTATATGCCGCAATTAGAGTGACCATCTTATGCGGCCAACCGCTCATTTAGGTGGACACCAATGTAAGGACACCAATGTAAGGACACCAATGTAAGGACACCAATGTAAGGACACCAAATAAAAAAGCACAAGAGCTGATTAAAGAAAGAGCAAGTCAAACAATTTTTTTCTAGTTAATCACCTTTTACAAATCGTGCAAGGTCCAAGTGGGTTTGTTCTCCTCCCCAACTCACTATATTAAGTATTACAATACTTCTGAAATAAAGTAAAGTGTTTCACAACATTGGAA
>JAWQFJ010001302.1:77251-112251 GCA_034096865.1 Theodoxus fluviatilis
GGAAAAGTAGGAATAGGTAGTGGAAGAGAAAGTGAAGGAGTAGGAAGCGGAGGAGAAAGTGGAGGAGTAGGAAGTGGGAGAGTAGGAAGAGGGAGAGTAGGAGGAAGTGGAAGAGTAGAAAGTGAAGGAGTAGAGAAGAAAGTGGAGGAATAGGAAGTAGAGAACGAAGCGGAGTAGTAGGAAGTGGAGGAGTAGGTAGTGGAGGAGTAGGAAGTGGAGGAGTAGGAAGTGGAGGAGTAGGAAGTGGAGGAGTAGGAAGTGGAGGAGTAGGAAGTGGAGGAGTAGGAAGTGGAGGAGTAGGTAGTGGAGGAGGAAGTGAAGGAGGAAATGGAGGAGTAAGTAGTGGAGAAAAAGTGGAGGGGTAGGAAGTGGAGGAGAAGGTAGTGGAAGAGGAAGTGAAGAAAGAACTGGAGGATTAGGTAGTGGAGGAGGAAGTGAAGGACGAAGTGGAGGAATAGGTAGTGAAGGAGGAGGTAGTGAAGTATGAAGTGGAGGAGGAAGTGAAAGGTGCAGGAATTGAAGGAAGAAGTGGAGGAGTATGAAGTGGAGTAGGTAGTGGAGAAGGAAACGGAGGAGTAGGTAGTGGAGGAGTAGGAAATGGATCCATCTTCCGGCATTCCATTACAATACTCAAGTTGTTCTGGTGTCGGGTGTTGCCTTCGCCTTGCCAGAACCATCTCTCAATACAGTAATTCTCCAAATGACAGAATGAAGTCGAAATCCAAGTGTGAATAATTGTTCATTCAAATAGCTCAGAAATCTGTGAAATTGGCGGTTTCTCAGGGGGTGAACCCGTATTACCTCTACAATTGAGAATTGGAACAGATATTTCAGTGATGTTACAAGTCGGCCTCTGAGTCTAGGGGTATGTTAATTTATCACTGGTTGGATGAGGCCTGACTTGCACACGTAACAGTCACTGCTTTCATTCGCGCTGTCTCTTTCTCTCAAAACCAGAAGAAAAGGTAATGAGAAATCAATGAATAATGATTTAATCAAATAATGACAAACTATAATATATTCATGCAAAAATCAAGCATGCACAAGAAGAGTAGTTAGTACTAGACCAGCCTTAATTAATGAATGGTAAAGTTTGTCTTCAGTTCCACTTGGGTGACTTATCTCATGTGTCTATCGAAAGACGCTCTCCGAATGTTCGTCGATGAAACAAGGTTCATATAACATGAGTTTACTGACTTTCAGTCCAGAATTTGCAGGGGAAGGTAGAGGTTCACAGTTACCACTCTACTTGTCTCTAGTCGCAGCAGAAGAGGTGACGACGGCAGCGTTGAGAGGTAGCAGCGACAGCAGCGTTGGTGGGCAGCGTTGATGGGGACTCGTCTCCATTCGTGGCAAAAGGGTTTACGACAACAGCGTTGATGGCTGAAGGGGTAGTGGTGACAGCAGTGTTGGTGGGAACTTGTCTCTGTTCATATCAAAAGGGTTTACGACAACAGCGTTGATGGTCAGGCACCTCTGAGATGAGTTGGAGGGAATACTCTGTCTCAGCAGGGACTTCGGGGCGAGCCTTGTGCTCTGCTTGCGTGGTCAGTCCGAAGTGAAGAGGACGACGGTTCTCATTGCTTTTCATGAACCTCAATGCTGAGTGGGAGAGCCACTCATGTCGTGACATGCAGTGGTGACCTGTTGACTCCACCCACAGTTTGGGAGGCAGCTGCAGTCTCAAACTAACTTGTTGTTGAATTTCCCATAATTAACTATTACCTGGGGGACTAATGTTCTAGCATCTCCAACAGGACTCTGACAGGACGCTTCCCTAATGCTTGATACGCCATGCTGCCTGCACCTGCATTGGGATCTCTAGATAACAATAGCTGCCTTCTCTATTCCTTCCCTTCCAGTAACTCTAACTTCAAAGTGGCTGTGTTCACAGATGGGCCTGGATAACAATCGATGCCCTCTCTATTCATTCCCTTGATCCGCTTGGCTGAACTCACAATTGGGGGACCATCACAGTGAGTACTAATTAGAAATGAATTCATACACGTCACTCCAAATTTACTATCCTTAGCAAAAGTTAAGCATTATATACATCGACACTCACCAAACACGTGAAGGTCAAGGCCCTTTCTGTCCACGTCGGAGCCAGAAGGTCCACACTGGTAGTTGCCTGTGTCCTGCCTTGTCACACTGTGCAGTGCCAGCGTGCTGGAGCTTTGACCTGGGATGACCTTGCCGTCCTTGAGCCATTGGTAGGAAGGAGGACGGGATTTAAAGGGTGGAAGTCCATCCAGTTCACAGTCCATTGTCACAGTCTTGCCTGCTCTTGTGAAGGTATCCCCGTACACCCTGTAGCATGGACGTTGTGCTGACGGTGCTGCCTCACCTGGAAGAGCCAAAGGACAGACACAAAATGTAGTCTACATGACTGACGGCTCTGACTTTGTCTCCTGAATTTTCCTGGTATCTGTTTGCACAATGTTTGAGTTATTTTTGTCCTTCAGGCTGTGAGTGAGTGAGCGTGTGTGTACATATATGTGAGAGTGTTTGGGGTAGTGCCTGTGTTTGTATAAAAGTTTGTGCATGTGTGTGTATCAATGTATGTGTGTGTATGTGTGTGTGTGTGTGTGTGTGTGTGTGCGTGTGCGTGTGCATGTGTGTGTGTATGTTTGTGTGTGTGTTTCTGTGTGTGTTTGTGAGACAGAGAGAGAGAGAGAGAGAAACAGAGAGAGAGAGAGAGAGAGAGAGAGAGAGAGACGGACGGACGGACGGACAGAGAGAGACAGACAGACAGACAGACAGACAGACAGACAGACAGACAGACAGACAGACAGACAGACAGACAGACAGACAGACAGACAGGCGGACGGACGGACGGACGGACGGACGGGCGAACGGACGGACGGACAGACATAGAATGACTGACTCACTGACAAACTATCGACTGACTGACTGTCTGATCGACTGACTGACCGACTGACTGACTGACTGACTGATTTTTATTCGGCCGAGATGCATGATGGCCAGTCAGAAGCAGTCCAGAGCACATCCACGTTGAGGACATAGCAGAAGTTGTGGCTTCCTGAAAGTTTACTAGAATCTAACCAGGGTTTTTGCCTCGGGTGTTAGGCTGCACATGACAGATGTACACATTTTAGTCAAACAACAAACTACGTCTGTATTTTCTCATAGCAATTGTGGTTACATTATCATTATCATGTCAACATTTTTCGAAAAAAGCCTATCACGTCATTGCACACTTGTCATCAAATTTCCTGTGCAGGTTTTCGAAGTTGATTGATAACCCTGGAAACCAATAGCAGTTCAGAACCTTCATTACCTTCCTCCCACTTCCCTGGTCTGTATATCATCCACAGACCTGCAGCGGCAAGGCACGAAGGAAGGCCAACCACATCCGATGCGAGGTGAAGGCAGTGACTGATGGCTTTTTTGCAGAAGATAAATCCACTTTCTGATCTCCAGCCTTCGTGGTGCAATCCTGATGCACATCCTAGCCAACCAAGAACAGGAACAACAAATTGGTCCTCATGCAGGCTGTCTGTGACAGGTTTCAAGACATCTTGAACTCAGACCAGGCCAAGGCTTTGCTCTACACAAGAAGGCGCAGCAACGGAGACTCTCTCCCTGAGCTGGGAGTCTGTGTTGTGTGACTGGTGGGGCAAGTCCATCCTACCTTCCACAGTAGGGCAATAAACTTTCTGGCTTGAGGGTCACCGACCACGACGTGAAACGCCTAGAGGAGCTCAAGGCCCTTTCTACTCTGACAGAGGCAGGTAACAGTACACTTCCCTTCAACGCCATAGTGCATCATGCGCATTCCACCCAGCGACTCTCAAACGACCAGGACTGTTGACAAACAGAAGAAAACCGAGCTTGTCTTGCTTTTGTAGTTTGAGCAACTTGAGAGATAATGTTAATAGAATACTGGAAATTCGGTCTCACACCGGCAGAAATGCAACGATTGCTACAAGACAGATAATAATAATAATAATAGTGAGTATTTATATAGCGCTTTCCGTGCACAAAGCGCTTCACAAAGTTTAAAAAGAACGTAGGCACACAAGCAAACTGTAAACAACTATATCAACAAAAAGGCTAGATAAAGCCGCAAACAGACATCAATCGTGCAAAAATACATGCAAAAACTGAAAAGCAACAGAAACATAGAAAAGGTACATACGCACACAAGCAAATAAGGCAAAGCAACAAACAGATACCAACCGTGCAAGCAAGCAAGCAAACAACTATAGCAACGAAAAAGCCGGAAACAAACAGATTCATGCAAGCATAGAAGCAAGCAACCATAGCAACATAAAAAACCCACAAAAACATACAAACAAATAAACATATTAAAGTAATACATACTGACAAGCAAGACTAGACAGGAGGCACACACCTGATTAAAAAAAGATCACAAGTATGAAAATTACTGATGCAGAGGTTTTTCAAAGTGTTGTGTGAAAAAGAGGGTTTTGAGGTTAGATTTAAAGGAATCGAGATCTTCGCAATGTCGGATTGAGCTTGGGAGAGAGTTCCATGCGACGGCAGCAGAGTGAAAAAAAGCTCTTCCGCCGTGCTGATCGCGAGTGTAGTAAACAATTCTAGTATCGGAGGATGAGCGGAGTGTTCTTGCGGGGGTGTATAGTTCGATTGGTTGTGAGAGGTATAGAAGAGCAGAGCCGGTGATGATTTTGAAACAGAGACAGCAGCACTTGAATTGGATCCTCAGATCTACCGAGAGCCAATGCAATTTCTTCAACAGGTGGGTACAAGACTGGGTTCGTGGGGCTTTGCAGACGAGACGGGCGGCAGAATTTTGAACACGTTGAAGCGGAAGAGTTGTAGATTTGGGACAGCTAATTAGAATCGAGTTGCCATAGTCCAGCCTAGAAAGTATTATGATCTTTTGCCACTGTCTCGCAGAGATCAACCGCTCAGCTAATATCCAATAAGGAAGAGGGGATGGCCATCACCCGAGAAATCTCTGCCACGCAGGATTTGAACAGTGCTGGTATTGTTGAAGGAGGACTGTCGATTAAAGTTTGTATCCATGGGGTCCCTTATGAAAGGCTGATCGACTCAGGAGCCACAGTCTTGATACAGTATGTTTGAAGGACTGGCCTGTATGCTTTCTATAGAGAAGGTGGAAACAGCAATAGTGTTTACAGATTTAAGGGAGAAGTCCATATATGTGCACAATAGTGTGAAAATGAAGCTGCAGGCCAGTGTGCTTGCTTCTTCTCTCCCCACCCCCACTCCCCCCACCCCCCACCCACCCCCATCCTAGCTTGTGATCACAGATGGCGAAGATAATGTCCTATTGGAGACTTTATTGGGAAAATATAGGCATGATGGAGAGAGGAATTTTTCTTCAGGTGCTTAATGGACACGCTACGTCCATCATATATGTTAGAGGAAGTGCCTAACGACCATCACTGCATCTCTCTGAAGACTTCATGTACATCACTTTCTAAGAATATAATTAATTACTGCCACTGCAATGCCATGCGGCTGAAGCACAAAAGTTATTGAGAAGGGAGACAATCACTTGCTACTAATGGTCTGCTTGTTACGGCCGCAGTGAAGCTACACAAGTTGCAGGAACTTGTTCGGCTTGATTGGGGCGGTTGTTACGAATCGAATGTGCGGAATGGTGTGTACACGTGGCTAGGTTTTGACTGTGATTATTTTTAGCATGAGTTGATGACGTAGTGACTGAGAAGTGTTCACCTGTGAGCGAATGATCTGATTGATTGTATATTTGCCGAGTGGAAGCTGTGTGCGACACTCGAGCGAATGAACCCCAAGGCGACGGGTGAGTGCTGATTTTATCTGTATCCTTCTACCTTGTAAATACAGCGGATGTATGATGATTGCTAGGGAAGGAACGGATGAGTGAGTTTGTGTGTTATTTCCAGGGTTCTTTGGTATGGTACGAGTCCCAGAGACACTGACTGAGGCTGGGAGCTTTGCTGGCGGGGGCCCGGAGCGAAGACGGTTGGCAGGGGCCCTGTGAGCACTTGCAGCGAGATAGTGGGCGGGGGCCGCTGGAGTGTCTGAAGACTGAGTGCCGGCGGGAGACGCACGTCAACACCCGTGAGCTCTGGTGTGGGACGGGGCATTTGTGATGTGTTGTGTGTTTGAATACACTCATTTATAACTATGTGCCAGTGTTTGCGTTTTTCTTGTTTATTTTCATTTGTGCGGGCTAGGCTAACCTGAGGCCCGGTTAGCCGGTTCGTAACACTGCTGACAGCATTGGAGGGAACAGTGGCAACACAGCAGCAGTCCCATTTCAGACGAAGGAAGACATGCCAGTAAGCCTGTAAGCAGCACTAGTGGACAGGTCAGCAAATATATATGTCCAGGCTATCTGTGCCCTCATATATTTTCTCGTCTGATGCTGCAAGAACTGGCTGTGTCCATGTAATACCTGAATGATTCAGGCTGGGCTAGGAGGTCTTCTGTACTGAACTACCCTCAGGTGCGACATATGCTGCTGTCGGCACTATCACAGAAACATGTTTTTCAACTCTTTTTCATACGTTTATAAACTAACGCATCCACATGCTCATGTAGATTTGGATGGAAGCTGTATGTTCTGATGGGTAGAACACCTTATGGTTCAACGAGACCTCGAGTAATCTCCCATTATAACATGGGTTATATTTGGGTGACTGTGTCTGTGCCACTGAGGCGGCCCCACAATAGAACAGATCACAGCATTCCGGCTGATGAGAGAAATGCCCAGGCAGCAGTTACAACTTGAAGTTCAGTGATGATAAACAAGGGGAATAAACTGGAATTTATGGAGTTTTGCGGGTTATCAGGATTTGTAGGTTATGTAAGGTCATTAATCACGGAATCAATAATACTATTTAGAGTAAGCGCAAGTCAAGTCAAGATATCCCTATTAATTCGCCTCTTACAAATCGCGTAGGGAGACGCGGTGGACCAAATTCTCCCCCCCAACCCACATGGAAATGATAAACAAGGGGGCAACATGGGCGTCTGAGTTGTGGCCTGTGTTTGAATGTGTTCATGTGAAAGCACACATATACACACGTGTGTGTGTGTGTGTGTGTGTGTGTGTGTGTGTGTGTGTGTGTGTGTGTGTGAGTGTGTGTGTGTGTGTATGTGAGTGTGTGAGTGTGTGTGTGATCGTGCATGCCTGCTTTTGTGTGTGTGTGTGTGTGTGTGTATGTGTGTTTGTGGTTTGTGTGTGCGCAAGATATATGCGCGCGCGTGCCCATATGTGCGCATGAGCGCTTATGTATATGGCATATGCATGCAGAAGGAGCGTTCATATGTCTGTATCTGTGTGTTCATCCATCTTTCCGTCTGTCCTTCCATCTACATATCCATCCTTATATCTGCCCATCCTTATAGCTGTATATCTGTCCATCCGTGTGTCCAGTGCACAGAGACTGCCGTCCTTTATTCCCGACCAGATCGCTCTCTACAGTCAGGCTGTGGAGGCGGTACTGCATGACAAACACTGACGACAGTCGTGTACCAAACAAGCGTTTTATGACCGTCATCCACGGGACCTTAAACATGTCTGCCTTGCTGCAGTCTAAGCAAACGGCATAACACTGAGTGGTTGTGTAGGTGCGTTGACTGCTGAGGCACACACAACAGGACAGGGTGACAGGTTTGTCTATAAATATTCATGTTTTGTTCCCTGCAAAGTGTCAGCACCATGTTAAGGACAGGGTTCCTCCAGAGGACCACACATGGACCCATCCGAGGTGAGGGGTGCGGGAAAGACAGTGAAACTGGCGGGTTATAGCGAACATACGCAGCACAAGCGATTTTGGTCGTTAATCTGCACAGGTGATGAGAACAGGACGGGTCTAAAGAATGGAATTTTATTAAAATGAAACGATGCAGCCATCAGGTGCTGTGGTCAATCAACTCGTGTGGCCCGTCAGTTTCACTGCCTTTCCCGCACCCCTCTCCTTAGACTTGTGGCCCGCTAAAGGAACCCTTTCCCATGTGAGCAATCATACACAGGTTCACTATTCATCCACTTCCGCATTAATGAACACATGCAAACACGATCACTCACATCCACGTGCGCATATGCACACATACATGTACATGGACACATGCAATGCATACACACATATGCAAAGCATTTAGCGTGGAATGTCTGAAGATTGCCAATTAAGAAAACGAGTCGAATGCCATGAAAATCATCAGTCAAATGCCATGTGAGGGATGAATTAAATGCCATGAAAACGATCAGTCAAATGCCACTTTTCAACTTTACGTTTGCACCACTCTCACACTGCAAACAGCAATTAAAAAAGGCAACAACAACAACAACAACACAGAGAGAGAGAGAGAGAGAGAGAGAGAGAGAGAGAGACAGAGACAGAGACAGAGAGACAGAGAGAGAGGGGGGGGGGGGAGTGAGCGAGTGAGTGAGTGAGTGAGTGAGTGAGTGAGTGAGTGAGTGAGTGAGTGAGTGAGTGAGTGAGTGAGTGAGTGAGTGAGTGAGTGAGTGAGTGAGTGAGTGAGTGAGTGAGTGAGTGAGTGAGTGAGTGAGTGAGTGAGTCAGTGAGTGAGTCAGTGAGTGAGTGAGTGCATGAGTCAGTGAGTGCATGAGTGCGTGAGTGAGTGAGTGAGTCAGTGAGTTTAAGGGTCTATAATCCTTGCAAGCTATATACGGCCATAGCGTTAAGAAATACTCATCTTTACCAAGGTATAAAAACACTTCACGACAGTGGAGTCTAGTGCAATTCACCTAACCAGTCATATAAAATCCATTAAATCGAGTCCCACTGCCCATCAGCCCGCGGAGACTTCAAACACAAAAAGTATAAAGGGCGACAGGGCAAAATTCACATATCGATTTCCCTCGTCACCCACAAAGCACGGATGGATGGGATGGAGCCCAAGGGCTCATCTGCCGTGAAGGCCATTCAAGGCTACACCGTACGTCCGCTGTATAGAAATGTGTAAATAAAAGATTACCTCAGATGAGGTAACTGGAGAAATATCGAAAACAATGAAGATATAGTACTACTCATAGACGAGAATAAAACTCCGAATCTATCCCCCACAAATCACAGCAAGAGGATTTTTAAAACTGTCTGATAGACTGCTCGACCCACTGCGTAGATGAGCAAGTCGAGGGCACTCCACCAGAAAGTGCAGCATTGTGAGCCTTCACTGGCAGGTACGGCACTCCGGTGGAGGCTCCGATTCGGGAACGGCAGAGCACAACTTCCTCTCTTCTTGTGAGCGATGTGGGGGAGAGTCCCTCGCCCACCACAGAAGATATTTCATGAAGTTTGTTATGTGTCCAGCCGTCCCAGTCGGTCTGACACAGATTCAAAATATATTTATTAATACGGGGCACCAGGTCGCCCGCCGGGATCCTACCCGGCGACGTGGGAAGGGAGAGAGAAGACGTGGCAGCCTGATCTACCCTCTCGTTCCCCGGGATGCCCATGTGCCTGGGGACCCAGCAAAAGGTGATCTCAGTACCCTAACACTGTAGCTGACACATATGAACAAAAATGCAAACAAATAAGGATGGGGAATCTCTCTACCCCGCAGAGAATGTAAGGCCGATAGTGAGTAAGAGATCACAAGAGCTCGTGTAAGTCTCTTGCTCTGGACTACGCAGAGAGCGGTCTCAAGTGCACTAAGCTCTGGAAGGTGAACGTGCATGGGTGACAACAGCTGCCGCCACACGATCTCCTTCTTTCGAACCATCTGTATATAGCGGGTACAAATCTGTGTAATTGAATAAAACTTCCCAGAATTCACTCTTGTAAGTGTGAGGGAGGGCAACACTCTTGACAAATTTTGTTAAAGGAGTTAAAACAACAGGCTCAGGCATGAGACACGCCAGTGACAGATAGAAAGGGTAGGTAAAAATGTTGTCAAACCAAAGTTTGCCGCCGCGATATCCTCCTCAACTCGTATCCCCAACGGGGGAACACAGCTGGGCTTGGCCGCGTAAAGATGCGGAAACTGCGGCTGGATAAGTGGGATTAGTCAGGTTAGAACTCACACGAATTACGTACTGCAACGCAAGCTTGCACCTACGTAAATGAAGTGGAGGCTCGCGTGCCTCCGCATATAAACTCTCCACAGGATAGGTGCGAAAGGCACCGATGATTGATCTTAAACCCTGATGGTGAATTCGGTCAAGCATCGACAAGTACGACTTGCGAGCTGACCCATACACAAAACAACCGTAATCTAGTTTGAAGCGTACCAAGGCACCATAGAGTAAGGTCTTAGGCTACCTTGAAAAATTATGATTTTCTCATAATTATGAGTTTTGAGAGGACCCCCAGTTTTAGACTCCACAAAGTCTCAGCTATGCATGGATTTAAACAATAAACTTGTCAAAGTGACGGAAAATGATGAAAATTGTCATTTATTATGCATGGTATAAACATTTCTTGTGCTGTCAAATCAGCTGATGACCTAATTAATATTCAGTAACTCATAACTTCACTATTTTTTATCATAGAAACATAATTCTTTCACCAAATTGCTCCATTTTCATCACAGTTTTATGTTTGAAACGATCCCTATAGTTTTATATGGATGAATTTCATTGGATGATCAGAGTATTATAATGAGCTGAAGGGTCTTATAAGCCAATCAGCGCAAAGTTAACAGTGACGTTTGGCTGGTGTCAACTTCCGCTTTTCGCGCGCTTTGTGAACGCTGCAACTGCCGAGTCTATTTGAACGCAGAGTGCAAGATGACGATTAAGAGGAAGTTTGCGAGTGTGCGGAGAAGAAAGAGGCGATTCATGGGGAATCAGTTCGTAGGGAAAGAGTGTGGTGGTGAGAGGAAGTTATCTGAAATGGGGAGAGGCGGAGTCCAAGCTGGAGCAGGCTTGCCAAGTATCAGTGGCGAGTCTGCGCAGGGTAGTGACACTGACGCTACTGACAGGGCTGAGCATTGTGACAACAATATTGCCGAGGCAAATAGCAACAATAAAGTTTGCGAGAGTGCATCTGCTCAGAAACTTGCCTCTTGTGAAGATGCAGCAACCTCATTGTGTGATCGTGAGTATGGCTGTGCATTCGTAGACTTGGACGGGTTGTTTTCGTCCGTGAAGGAGTTGTCATGTACAGAATGCCAGGGGAGGGAGTTGACTGTGGAGTAGAGGCTTCCAAGTCAGGGCTTCGCAAGGGAGTTTATTGTAAAGTGTCAAGCGTGTGATGCCATCCAGATGATCTCAACATCAAAGAAGGCAAAGCACAGTCATGATGTAAACAAGAGAGCGATCTATGCTTTCAGACAGCTTGGGTGTGGACTGAGAAAGATAAAAACTTTCTCAGCATTTATGAACATGCCAAAGGCTATGACCAATGCAGCATACAGGAATCAAGTGAAGGTTTTGAAAGTGTCAGCTTCTGCACTTTGTCAGCGTAGTATGGCTGAAGCTGCCAAAGAAATTCATTTGTCTGCTGACAGTGAGCAACATGTTGTGGAGACTGCAGTGTCTGTGGATGGTACATGGCAGCGGAGGGGACACTCCACCCTAAATGGTGTGGTTTCTGCCATCCACATGCCAGAAGAGACAAATGCTGCAGGGAAAGTTCTTGATTTTGCAGTTCTGACAAAGAAATGCAAAGGTTGTGAGACTTGGGAGAAGAGGGACAAGACTAGTGAGGCTTATATCAAGTGGAGGGCTACACATGTCTGCTCAGTGAAGCATGATGGATCTGCCGGATCGATGGAAACAAAAGGAGCAGTTCAAATGTTTCAACGATCCGAAGAGAAGCATTCCCTCCAGTATGTATCATACTATGGAGATGGAGACAGCAAAGCCTTCAGACAGGTGCAGAAGGACTGTTCATATAGTTCCAAAGTGACCAAAAAAGAATGTATTGGACATGTCCAGCATAGAGTAGGGTCAAGGCTGAGGAAACTTGTGCAGACAGAGACAGGAATGAAAGGGAAGGGAAAGTTTACAGTAGTAAAAATTTACACCCTTCAAATTTTCTTTGGATTGGCTATTAGAAGGAATAAAGGGAACCTGGAGGCAATGAAAACAGAAATAAGGGCAGGACTGTATCATGTGTCCAGGAGTGAGCCCAGCATGTCTCAGAATATCAGTCTGCCCCTTGCCCCAGAGTTGAAACAAACAACAGCATCAGCCACACTCATTTCAAGCACATCCCTCCCAACATACACATCCTTTGGACAACGGATCCACACCATGTGATTAAAGCTTTCATTTTGGTTTTGAGTCTTCCCATGCAAGCAGCAGGAAAGCAGTGCATCTTGACTCAGATCATCATAGATTTTCTCTACTTTGGTTAACACCTCAGCAGGAAGACCATGACGGTATTTGAAACCCTCCTCTCCATATTTGCACCATGAGTCAGAGCACAGTTCATGGCGAGGACTGTCATCAGTGGAAGCAACATGATACAGTCCTGCCCTTATTTATGTTTTCATTGCCTCCAGGTTCCCTTTATTCCTTCTAATAGCCAATCCAAAGAAATTTTGAAGGGTGTCTTAAAACATTGCTACAACCTCTCCAGTGGGAGAGATCAACAACTCTAAGTAGATTGAGTGTCTTGGTACATTTGACACGTAAATGTTTAAGATGCGGTATAAAAGTTAAACGTCTGTCGAAGAGTATTCCAAGAAACTTGGTTTCCTCCACGACAGGTAAAGGTAAAGCATCTAGAAGCAAAACAGGACCAGGGTGTAATCTGCGACATGCACAAAAGTGCATGCACACAGTTTTCGATGAAGAAAATCAAAAACCGTTCGAACCCGACCAATCCACAAGACGATTGAGAGACAGTTGCAGCTGCCTCTCGATAGGATCCATGCTCTTGGCATGGCAAACAATTAGAAAATCATCCACATATAAAAAGGAGTGTATTCCGGGAGGAAAACACTTCACGATACAGTTAATCTTCACACTAAACAGTGTCACACTCAGAATGCTGCCCTGAGAGACGCCTATTTCCTGGGGATAAGTTTTAGACAGAACCGGTCCAACGCGGACTCTAAATGAGCGATAACGTAGGAAATTAGTAATGAAATTTGGAAATCGACCCCGAAGACCCATGGCGTGGAGATCGGACAAGATGCCATATCTCCATATGGTGTCGTAAGCCTTCTTGAGGTCGAAAAAGACTCCAACACAATGTTCCCGACGCACAAAAACGTCCTGCACAAGGCTCTCAAGACGAGCGAGATGATCAGCCGTGCTACGCCGCCTCCTGAAGACGCACTGGACGTCACTGAACACCCCATGCTTCTCCAGGAACCAGACGAGCCGGGCGTTAATCGTGAGGGATATTGGACGTTAACTTACAGGGTCTTTAGGATCTGTACCTGGTTCGAGATGGATGGATGGATGGATGGATGGGTGGATGGAGTTTAAGGGCATGTCAGCCTTGTAGGCTCTATATGGCCACAACGTTAAGAAACACCCATCTTCAACAAGGTAGTAAAACTGTTCACGACAGTGACGTCTTGTATAGTTCACCTAACTAGTGACATAAAATCCATTAAATCGAATCCCACTGCCCATCAACCAGCAAAGGCTGTGTAAAGCCTTTAAACACGAAAAAGCAAAATGGCGATAGGGCAAAATTTCACATCTCGATGTCCTTGTCACCGACAAAGCATTTAGAGATAGGTGGATGGAGCCCAAGGGCTCATCAGCCTTAAAGGCCAGTCAAGGCCACAACACACTTCCACTGTTCAATAATGCGCAATTAAAAGATTACCTCCGATGAGGTAAATGGAGAAATATCGAAAACAATAAAGACGTAGTACGACTCATAAACGATAATAATACTCAGAATCTATTAAAAGTTTTATCACAGCAAGAGGATTTTTAAAGATCCCAGTCAGACTGCTCGACCCACTCCATAGATGACCAAGTCGAGGGCACTCCACCAGAACGTGCCGCATGGTAAGCCTGCACTGGCAGGTGCGGCACTCCGGTGGAGGCTCCGACCGCAACAAATAGGAGTAGGTCAGAACAGAATGGCCGATCCGGGAATGGCAGAGCACAAATTCCTGTCTTCTTGTGAGCTATGTGGCGGAGAGTCGCTCACCCCACACAGAAGATATTTTGTGAAGTTTGCTATGAGCCCTGCCGTCCCAGTCGGCCTGACACAGGTTAGAAATATATTTATTAATACGGGGTACCAGGTCGCCCGCAGGGATCCTACCCGGATACATGGGAAGGGAGAGAGCAGACTTGGCAGCTTGATCTGCTCTCTCGTTTCCCGGGATGCCCATATGGCTAGGGACCCAGCAGAAGGCGACCTCAGTATCCCAACAATGCAGTCGACACAGATGAACAAATATCCCAAACAAATAAGGATGCTAAATCTCTCTACCCAGCAGAGCCTGTAAGGCCGATAGCGAGTCAGAGACTACAAGGGCTGGTGTCAGTCTCTTGCTCTGGACTACGCCAAGAGCGGCCTCAAGTACACTAAGCTCTGCAGAGCAGATTGAAGTCCCATCCGGAAGGCGAAAGCGCAAGACGGAGTCGCGGGCGACAACAGCTGCCACAACACAATCTCCGTCTTTCGAACCATCTGTATATAGTGGGTGAAAATCTGAATACTTTGATAACATTTCCCATTATTCACTATTGTAAGTGTGAGGAAGGGCAGCACTCTTGACAAATTTTGCAAGATGAATTAAAACAACAGGCTCCGGCATGAGCCACGGCTGTGACAGATACAAAAGATCGGTAAACATGTTGTCCAACAAAACGTTTGCCGCAGCGATATCCTCAACTCGCATCCCCAACGGGGGGGGGGGGGATATAGATGAGCTTGGCCGAGTAAAGGTGTGGATACTTCGGCCGGACAACTCAAGGATATGTAGGATTGGTCGGGTTAGAACATACACGAAGAATGTATTGTAACGCAAGATTGCGCCTACGTAAATGAAGTAGAGGCTCGCGTGCCTCCGCATATAAACTCTCCACAGGATGGGTGCGGAAGGCACCGATGATTGATCTTAAACCCTGATGGTGTATTCGGTCAAGCATCGACAAGTACGACTTGCAAGCTGACGCATACACAAAACAACCGTAATCTAGTTTGAAGCGTACCAAGGCACGATAGAGTAGTATTAAAACATTGCTACAACCTCTCTAGTGGGAGAGAGCAACAACTGTCAGGAAGTTGAGTGCCTTGGTACATTGGACACGTAAATGTTTAAGATGCGGTATAAAACTTAAACGTCTGTCGAAGAGTATTCCAAGAAACTTGGTTTCCTCCACGACAGGTAAAGGAATTGCATCTAGAAGCAAAACAAGATCAGGATGTAATATGTGACATGCACAATAGTGCATGCACACATTCTTCGATGAAGAAAATCAAAAACTGTTCGAACCCGACCAATCCACAAGACGATTGAGAGACAGTTGCAGCTGCCTCTCGATAATATCCATGCTCTTGGCATGGCAAACAATTAGAAAAGCATCCACATATAAAAAGGAGTGTATTCCGGGAGGAAAACACTTCAATATACTGTTAATCTTCACACTAAACAGTGTCACACTCAGAATGCTGCCCTGAGAGACGCCTATTTCCTGGGGATAAGTTTTAGACAGAACCGGTCCAACGCGGACTCTAAATGAGCGATAACGTAGGAAATTAGTTATGAAATTTGGAAATCGACCCCGAAGACCCATGGCGTGGAGATCGGACAAGATGCCATATCTCCATATGGTGTCGTAAGCCTTCTTGAGGTCGAAAAAGACTCCAACACAATGTTCCCGACGCACAAAAACGTCCTGCACAAGGCTCTCAAGGCGAGCGAGATGATCAGCCGTGCTACGCCGCCTCCTGAAGACGCACTGGACGTCACTGAGGACCACATGCTTCTCCAGGAACCAGACGAGCCGGGCGTTAATCATTCGCTCTAAGGTCTTGCAGACGCAACTTGTGAGGGATATTGGACGGTAACTTACAGGGTCTTTAGGATCTTTACCTCGTTTGAGAACCGGAACGACAATAGACTCCCGCCTCGAAGGTGGGAAAGAACTCGAAAACCAAACGGTATTAAAAATCTCAAGTAACAACTGAGCGACGGCTTAGGTAGATGCTTCAGCATCTAATACAGAATTTCATCAGCACCAGGAATCGTATCACGGGCGTTTCTCAGCGAGTTCAGAAGCTCCCACAAAGAAATGGCAGATTGTAAACTTCCGAGTCGTCAGACTCGAACCTTGAGGCCAACATGTTTCTGCTCTGCCTTGTTCCGTTTGAACGACGGATTACAGAAGGAAATAGACGAGTTACGGGAAAAGGTGGCAGCTAGAGCTTCAGCAATCTCAGATGTCGAGTTGACAGTCCGCCCATCAACGGACAGATGAGAGACGGAAGAAGAAACAAAACTTCCCCGATATTTTCCGCATTATCTCCCACGTCTTGCAAATGGAAGTCCTGGAGGAGAGTTTACCAACATACTATCTCCAGGACTGCCTCCTGGCAGCGCTGATGGTACGCCGAACCAGGGCTCGGAGTTTCCTGACACGGCGAAGATTTTCGGGGCATGGGTTTTGTTGAAATAGTCAAAGAGTCTTGTTTCTCTGACAAAGAGTATCTCGACACTCCTGGTTAAACCAGGAACGATGCACCCGTCGTGGTGCTTTTAAAGTCTGAGGGATGGAAAGGTGGGCACTTTTATTTAACACTGTGGTAATAGAGCCTACAGTGTCATAACCGCCATCGAAGGCTTCAACACGGTGCCGAGTCTCACAGAGGGATCGAAAGAGAGTCCAGTAGGCTGCCTAGAGTTTCCACCGAGACGGTCACTGAGCAGCAGAGGGTATGGCAGTTGTCAGCACGACTGGAAAGTGGTCACTCCCATGAGAGTCCTCCCGCACCTGCCAGAAAAACTCCACGGTAAGAGGGAAAACAGAGACTGAGGTCGAAGGTGGTAAATGACCCAGAGACAGGATGAAGATAAGTAGGCTGCTTAGTGCTAAAAACATATTAATCATTATCTCAGATGACTTGTTTCTAAACGTTTGCCACAAACGTCAGTGGTATAACCGCCCCACAAGGGGTTATGGCCATAAAAATCCCCAAGTAACAGAAAAGGTGGTGGTAACTGAGTAATCAAATCTTCTAAATCGGCACGATTTAAAGAGGAGCTGGGGAGACATACAGGGAACATATGGTGATGGGTCTGTGGAGTGTTACCCGCACAGCCACTGCCTGCAGTGGAGTGGACAGGGAGACGAGACCATGAGGAACATTTCCCACCAGAACACCCCCCCCACCCACAGCTCTTTCCGAAGAAGAAGACGAAAAGGTAGTAAAACCACGAAAAGAGACTTTATCACAAGATCTTATCAGAGTCTCTTGTAAACAGAGAACAAGGGGATTAAGTAACGATATTGAGGAGTAAAATCTCCTCAAAATTTAGCTCTCAAACCTCGACAGTTCCACTGAACAATAGTGCTCATTTCTTCTTAGGGGAGTGGACATGGCTCTGAGGAACCTGAGAGACGGGATCTCCCGTCTCCATTTCCTCAGAGGCCTGCAGCGCACTGAAACGGTTGTGCTGCTGCAATGGGTCACGCTCCCCCTTCGAAAGCCGGTCTTTCGTCGGTGGAGCTCGTTTCTCCGACTTCTGAGTTGCCTTAGTAGGCAGCCGAGATGACTCAGGTGGCTTTGATACCTTCCTGAGTGTCTCTCCAGAAGTCGTCTGGACAGCAGCAGAAACCGACTCAGACACAGACTTTCGGCTTGCCTCTGGATCTCTCTCTCTCTCTCGTGCTGCCACTTGGGACAGTCCTGAGATAAAGATAGGCGCGAGCCAGAACAGTTGGCACACTTACAGGTATTTCGGCAGCCATCATCAGCATGGTCATGGCCACCGCATCGTCCACAGTGGGCAGCGCGACTGCAAGAGTGCTGATGATGGCCAAACTGCTGGCATTTAAAACATCGTAGTGGGTTGGGGATAAAAGGGTCAACAGCAATTCGATGGTAGCCGGCCTTCACGAAGACAGGGAGAGTGGGGGTACCAAACGTCAACAGGATCGTGTTGATAGGCTTGATCCCATTGTTGCAATACAAGTCCTCTGATTAATTTTGGCTCTTTTGGTTGTCTAGGGGATTATGATACCATGGTACTGTAACAAAGTTCATCTCCACTGTTACTAGTATGTATGAACTGAAACAACAGAGACAAATGGGGAAAAACGTTTCTTAATTCAATTGATTTTTACTAATTCATAATTGTGATACAGATGGTCTAAATAATTGCTTCTATTTTTAGCCAGCCAGCCTATAACGAAAATATTTCACCTATCTTTCTCCGACACGGGGGAGCCCTCGACGGCCAAAGGGGTCTGGACCGTTGACGTCCGTTGTCCAACGGTCGACCTGAAGATGGTACGAGGGGTGGGCCTTGATGGAAAGGGATCCGGACCGTTGATGTTGGCGGTTGTTGTTCAGTAGTTCAGAAATGTTTCGAATATGTCTGGGCACGCTTCCAACACAGAGAAGTGAAGAATGCAGTGGGACCCGAACGTGTGGAGGCACAGAGAACCGTGGAGAGTATATCTACAAACAGCATGGCAGTGTAGAGTACAGGCTTCAAATACGCAGACCGCCATGGTAGTGCGATCGAGTAGGATGTCAGCCCGTCAGGAAAACAGGAGACACAGCTCTCGGATGGCAAGCGGATCCTTCACTCCCTCGAGGACCAAATTCCATCCTCTCTCTCTCTCTCTCTCTCTCTCTCTCTCTCTCTCTCTCTCTCTCTCTCTCTCTCTCTCTATCTCTCTCTCTCTCTCTCTCTCTCTTTTCTCTCTCTCTCCCTCCCCGCAAGAATACCCCATCCGCTCTCTCGAGAAAGTATCAAGTCTCTGCTGATGACGTTGTTTTTTTCACTCAAAAAGACGCCATCAATCTGTATGACGGAGTCAGTCCACAGCGACAAGAAACAGGAAAATAATCAATGTTCTGGTGTCAATTCATTCTCATCACATAAGGCATAGCTGATTCTCTAAGGACTATTGTTATTTGAGGCAATGGCTGGCTTGTACATATTTTCCTACTAGGGAAAAAGGACGAACAGTCACAACATCATCCCGTTTGGCTGTCAACTTTCGGACACCCTTCACTCCCTGGTCCGACAGTCATTCCAGTATGTCGATTTCGGTCAAATCGGCAAGGTCTCGGCATCGAATAATCCCTTTACATGAATTAAAACTAGTGTGAGGTTCGACTTTCACCCGTACGTTTGCAAAGGTTGACGCCTTCAGCAGGATGGGTTGGAAGAGTGGGACCACTTAGTTACTTCCACAAGAAGGTCACCACTTTTGAGTTTTTTCACCTGCTTGGGCTTACCAGCAATGTCTTGGATGGCGTTTGCAATAGCAAATAGGGACACTTTGCTCAGTGGATTTTGCTGTTCAACAGAACGGACGAGGAGAAAAGGCCAGCTGTCGAGATCAAAATGGGATGTAGTCAGAAAGGCTCTCCGAACTGGAGGAGACCTCTTTCTGACTTTTAGAGTGGTGGTTTTTTCTTTTGGTATATTCCATGATTGAGAGATAATAAATTATCCCAGGCACTCCCCACTCACCACAGAGTCCAACAAGGGGACACGGTCTGCGCGGATGACCAGCGCATCACCGTGCCAAGGCTATGCTGGGGATATACTCATGTATAGCGACGCTCTCTCACCACTTCACAATACACGATTGACCCATAAGCCGTCGGATTCACCAGAAAAATCATTCTAGTCTAAACAAGTTATTGATAGGAAGGAGGAGGGGGAGGGGTGGGTGGGGAAGGAGGGACCTATTTCCTACAAGAATGGTGACACCTCAGGGAGACGCGACTAGCCAATTGGTCAGACCGGGTCCATATGACCACCAGTCTAAGGAGGTCCATGCCAAAGTGGTGTGTTGGGTCGACTGCTACGGCAGCAGCAGCTCCCCTCAACCACCAGGATCCCTTCCTCCCCCGACATGGAAAGCAGCGCACGGCCAACGCGCTGCCCCATTACATAGGGGAACACACGTTTGCCAGGGTCCCAGTTGGTCAAGGATGGATAGATGGATGAAGTTATACAGCCTATCAGACTTTGTAAGCTATGTAAGGCCACCATGCACGAAAAATCAATAGAATCGAGTAAACGCAAGTCAAGTCACGGTGTCCCTAGTTATTCGCCTCTTACGAATTGCGTTGGGAGACGCGGTGGGTCAATTCTTACCCCAAACCCACAGGGGGGCCCATTGGACAAGGAGAGGTATGTCCAGACGGAGTCACCTCTCCCTGTTCCCCACCCCACCCACCCCCACCCCCGCGGAGAGGTTGTAATTGGACTTTGGGGGGGAGGGGGGGGGGGGCTTCTGAGATGCTCCAGCTGCTGCGCGACCTTGATAGGAAGTTTACCTCTGCCACTGTGTGAAACGTCACCAAAAATCGTGCATGAATGATCGTCGACTCTAATGCTTTTATCGAGTCGTCTTGTCGCGTGTTTGCGCTACGAATAGTGTAATTAAATATTGTTAGGTGATGTAATTGGATTGTCAGAGTGTAATCTCGTTCTGTGTGATGCGGTCCAACGGTCGTTGGCGCATTGCGACAGAACTTTGAGTGACAGGGGGGTGTGACGTCACTCGAAGGGGTTGGGGTGCCACGTGCAGGGGTCTATAGGAATGCAGCACGGGGGCCTCACTTAGTTCAACACGGTTCTTAAGCCCGCGAAAGTCCGTAAGATACTGATTGGACTAAGTTTTAGCAGCGGGAAAATACTCATTACCGGTTGGACAATGATCGCGTGATAGAGTCACCGGCGGGAATCTGATAGCGTTAGGCTAGGCAGATCATATCCATCTCTTGGATGGAGCGGTAGTGGGAGCGGGAGCTCCCGCTGACCATGAAGCCACGATGGGTGGCGGGCAAGGCGTTTAGCTTGCCGGGAAAACTCTCTGTGGTGACTTATACCACGAGAGAGTGGAAGAAGGGATCTTCTAATGGCTATAGCGAAGTTCTATGGACATACCACAGCCTGGCGGATTTCTGAGGTAACGAACCGCTTCGCCATTTGTACTCTTTTGCCGCGTGTAGAGTGATTGACTATTGTCGGGATTGGGAAATAGGTCATTCACTCGCTTGATTGAATTATGTCATGGAGTTAAAGTAAATCTGTGGGAAAGATGCCTACTTTCACTGGGGAATGTTCCGTGATTCACTCCATGAGAATATGAGATATATTTAATTCAATTTCTCTCGCCTGGGGGCGCGAGGAGGGATTTTTCAACTAAGGCGTCTGAGCCGGTTGCGTCGTTGAATGTTGAATCCTCGCACGAGTAAATTCAGAAGGGGATAGGAGTAGTCTCTTATCAGGGATTATGCGGTTATGTTTCAGGCTACTAAGCGCTGTTGCGAGAGGCGCAGCTGCTGATTACACGGATGCTGAGTGTTTGACCGCTGACTGAGTGTCTACTGGGCGTTCCTACCTATTCGTGTATATCTACGTTCGAGTCTACGCTGGTGGACTCCGCTCGTCTGACGAGCACCTGGTCGTTCCTGACAACGCTGCGCCGACCCGGAGTCTGGCGCGAGGCTGAGCGAACGACGTGGCGGGACGCATGAGGCGTCTCCTCTGCAATTGTGACGGTTCCACAAGTTGCAAGTATTGTTTCTTCGTCAGTCACGGTGGCTGAGATTTCGTTTGAGACTAGCATAGATGCTTTGGTAGGAGTCTAAACGAAACACGCTTAGGGTTCGTGTGTGAAGTCCACTCGAGAAGTGGTTTATCAATCTAGGAGTAGGATTTGATAGAGGCAGGAGGTGTTGAGGGTGTCTGCATGCTCACTCGCGAGAGGCGGTGTCGTGTGAAACTCATTGGTTGTAGGTGGCGACATGCAACAGGAGCAGGAATGACAGATAGTTTGATTCTTACGTAGGATGATATTTGTCATACTGGCTCAGAGAGACTTGGGGTTACCTGCCGAAGGTTCAGTGAAGCTTGACTCTGAACTTGACTGACTTAGTGTAGAGAGCAAAGTGCTTATGAGTCAGTGGAATCTCGTAACAGGAGAGGGGCGGAATCTAAGGAGTGCTTCTACTGGTAAAGAGGTATAGTGAGTGTTTCTACTGGTAAAGAAACGGGTGAGTGCTTCTACTGGTAAAGAAGTATGGGAATTGTTTCTACTGGTAAAGAAACGGGTGAATTGTTTCTCCAGGTAAAGAAACGTGTGAATTGTGATCTCACGACGAGACAAGAGAGGGGAAGGAGGGATGAGCTTAACAGGGGTTCGGGGGTTCATTGACACGCTATGACAGCGGAGGTTGTTGTAAGGGGTCGGTTCAAAAGTAACTGATCATAATAATTCGGAGCAAGTTCTGTAAAATCTTCTAGGTGGAGATTGTGTATGGATTGGTTTTTTTGGGGGGAAGTTTTAGAGTATTGTTATTTAACAACATGGGGCTGTTGAATGGTTGGAGACTGTTTGCAGATTGAGGCGGGAGTGACTCGGTTGTCACGCCTTAGTGTTGTTTCACTGCAATTGAGTGTCTGTATTCTTATCGTTCTGAGGGGGCATCTCAGAACGAGTGGTAAGAAGGGATGTATATTTTGAGCCAGTTCGGCTTGCCGATTTAATTTCAGTTTCTGGCCAAATGTTGTTAGGACGAGTGGTGGGAATGAGTGTGTTGCCTTAGGCCTGAGACTGCCTAAAACAATTTATTCCAGTTTCTGGTAATTTGGTGATGGGAAGATTTTCCCTATACCACAGGGTGACGTGAGTGCCTACCTGTGTGTGATTTTTGATTCCAGGTTTTGAGGTGTCTGGAATCATCTTACCATAATGATCTAAATTGTTATTGTGAATTTGGTTGTTATTTTATTGTTGAATAAACTTTGATTTGTTTATTTATTCCTGATTCAGTGGTCCTTATTCACTTGTTTGGTTAAACATTGCTTGATTGTTTGTGGTGTCCCCCCAAGGAGTGGTGGTCGAGTTTAGCTTGTAAACTCTGTTAGGCTAATTGTCCCTCCCCTCTTGGGCGACTAAGTCGTTCCTCGAGGGTGAGTCTTCATCATTAGCTAACTATACGCGACACGTCTCTTCAATCAAGAGGTATAGAATTGAATGTAAAATCATTTGGGGGATTAATGTATGCAAAGAGGGCCTCCAAAACCCTCTACTTTTTAATGATGACTTGCTTTATGAGTCATTAGGAAAACCTACCAATCAAAACTTTTCAGCTTGCCATATCGTAGCAGAGATGAAGCCGAATGCAACGGTACGCAGGGATTACCTGAGCCGTGATTATCCCTGCGTTCCATTGCACTCTGCTTTATCTCTGCTGCGATGTAGCAACCTCAAGAGTTTTGATTGGTTGGTATTATTTGATAACTTGAAAAGCACATTATCATTAAAAGTATAGGGTTTTGGAGGCCCTCTTTAAATACACGAATCCCCAATATTATTCCACACTCAAATTTCTCACTCTTGATCGAAGAAGCGACAATAAAAGTATTAGGGTCGAAAATCATTCATACACAATCTTTGGTGACGTTTCACCCAGTGGCAGAGGTCAACTTCCTGTCAAGGTCGCTCAGCAGCAAGAGCATCTCAGAAGGCGCTCTAAATGCTTCACACTAGAGTGCGCCACTTGCTGTGTCTAGCAACGAGTAAACTACAGAACTTGTAGCCGCATTTGATTGGCTCATACTAAACAGAACTAATTGGAAGTCACTCCCCGGACTTGCACGGTAAACATGCTTCGAACCATGGAGTTTAGATACCATGGGAGTGGCAAACGTGCCGATTGCTGTCACATTTCGAAGAAATAAATGTTTTCGTGCTCTCATCACCGTGGCAGAGTGGGTTGTATGTCTTGGTTTGATATTTGTAGTAAACGTCGGCATTTATACCCACGAGTGTAACGATTTAGCAGACGACACACATTTTTGGATTCCCTTGCCCTTCCTCTATGACTAGTGATGGTTACCTCCCTTTTGTTATTAATGGATTTTCGACCCTAATGATTTTATGAAGTTGTCTATTCGATCAAGACGGATATAAATGAATGGGAAATTATTTAGGGGATTCATTTGTCCAAAGAGGGCCTCCAAAACCCTTTACTTTTAATGGTAACGTGCTTTAAAAATAATTAAAGAAACCGACCAATCGAAACACCTGAGCCTGCTACATCGTAGCAGAGATGAAGCAGAGTGCAACGGAACGCAGGGAGAGTGCAACGGAACGCAGGGTATATATCTCTGTGGACTCTTGTTTGAAGGAGGCTCGAAAGTGTTTGTTGTTGTCAACATGACCGAGTTCAAATGCTGCCAGTGTACCGATTCAGTTAGTAACTCGCATTTTAATCTGAATAATGTAGTGATTTAAACGATCTATTGATGCATTCTATGTAGAACTTTGAGAAATTAATACTAATTCGGTTAGGGCGTCTTTGTACGTATATCAGTGATTCTTATATTGAGCATTTTGCAAGCAAACTGGAGAGAAAAAAGTGGGACATTTGCTTTCATGTGTAAGCGCAATTAATGCCGCTTGCGGGGCCTGAAATACACGGGATTGGACCGAATTCTGTGGCTGGACGCCAAGTGTGCGGCATTGGTGTCCTGTAATTAAGCACCGTCTTCAGCGCTCACCTCTGAACTCTATTTTTATACCTCTCGAACCGAAACACACCTCTGGTCCTACGGGATGGATGGATGGATAGTGTTTTACAGCTTGTCAGCCTTTGTAGGCTATTTAAAGCCATTAAGCTCGAAAATCACTCGAACAGTTGAGAGTAACTTTTAATCAAGTCACGTTGTTCCTAGTTTTTTGCCTTTTACTAATATCGCAGGGAGATGCAGTGGGTCAATTTTTATCCCGAACCCACAGCGGGAGGTCTGCGGGAGAATCACGTATGTGTTAGGATTGCTTCTGAGGTGCCGCTGTCACGGATTATATGTGGTTCGTTCCTAAACGTTGTACCTATTAATATATATATAAAATAATAATATACCACACTCAGAGAGTCTTCGTCCCTGTCGCGAGCAGGTTGCGGTTTTGTGTGTTAATTTTTGTGTTCATGTACTTGTGTGTACACGCTAGGCGTGTAGTATGGCTGTAGCGTGTTAGCGCGCTCCGCGTCCGTGCTTTTTGCTGTCCCACGTGGAGTTCGACGTGGTGATATGTGAATGCAGTGCGCTTTCGCACAGAAATTACGAGGCCGAAAAGGTTTGGTTTTGGGAGGTTTGAGAGGCAGATGCTAACTAAACCTCATTGAAGTAACTGTTCGCGCCCAGTTCAGAAAAGCCACCAACCAGAGACGCGATGACCTCCTCGTCCGACGAGAAAAAAACTCTGGAGCCAGCGGAATCCCATTCGTAGTGAACTACTTCCCAGGGGCGGAAAAACTACGACGTGGGCTGAATGACCTCCAACACCTACTGGATGACGACAAGCGCCTCTCTCGGGCTATGCCGACTCCCCTGTGCTGGCCTTCAGGCAGCCCCCCAACCTGAAAAGACTGCTGGTCCACAGTACGCTCCACACCGAGGCACCCGCAGGCGGAGACGGCATGGGACCATGCAACAAACCACGATGCGCCACCTGTGCCATTATCTATTCGGGGAACACGGTCACTAGGAATGTGACCGTACACCAGGTCAGGGGCAACTACATCTGCAGCTCGTATGACGTGATATATCTGATCCAATGCCGCAGAGGTTGCCTGAATGCGTGTTATGTAGGAGAAACATGCCATCCACTAAGGCAGCGCATGAACGGGCACCGGGCCACTATCAGAAATCAGTCGCCTCTGCCTGTGGCTAAGCATTTCAATTTGCCCGAGCACTCAGCATCAGATATGCTCTTGAGCGTGCTGCAAGGCAACCTGCATGACACCCGACAACGTCGCGTGGCCGAGCAGAAACTCGTGAGGAAATTCACACCCATCACACAGGGCTCAACCGCGACCTGGGATTCATGGCACACTACAGATGAGGAAGCTTGACGTCGCACGTGCCTCCCATGCTTTTTGCCTGAGAGTTTAAAGTGAACTTCTCTCACCACCTGCCGGTCATAAATGAACCACACCCGCTGGTCTCTCTACACTACGGCCAGATGAAGGAGAGTACTCCAAATGCTCGCCAACGACGACTTTCTTTGCAAGCCACGGCTCTCGTAGCCGCTCTCAGCAGCCACAAGCCGACGCCGCCTGCGCCACAGCGACCAGTTGGAGCCGCTACCCGCAGCCGCTGGTCACAAACCTGCTGCAGCAGCCAGTCCCGCCGGGCACGAGCCCAGGAGTTCACGCCTGACGGCCAGCGCTCGAGACCAGAAATCAAACGGCCCTTTTCATGGCCAAAAGATTTTAAAAAAAGAAGAAAGAATTCAATCGTTCGGAAGCATTGTCACGACTTATCTTTTGTCATTGAAGTAACATCGCTTGTGGGATGTTCGCCAGAAGAGCGGTGCGACTGCTGTCGACCCAGTACGTGGCGTGGCTACTGCCAGCCCAGAATAGTAACGACTGTACGGTCGTTGTCGGCGTTGCCGAACAGAGAAGCCATCACCAGGGGAAGGGCCGGGTTCTTCCATGTGAGTATTTGGCGTGTGTAAATGTCTTTGTGTAGGTTTTCACTAGGTTGTTCGTCCTCTGTTCTGGGGGGGGGGGGGGGGGGGGGTTAGAATAAGCAACATAATTTTAGAACCGTTCTTTTGGTGTTCGTTCATTTTTCCTCGTTCCAATTCTCGCTTCATTCGCATCATTTCATGGTTCGAGGTGAGTTGGCTTTTGTCCAGAATGTTTATTATTGTCTCTAGCAAATGATTAAGGTGCTTGTGACCCGCTAGGGATACCAATGTAGAATTTGGGTCACACACCTCAGATAGTTTTCCGTGTATGAATATATTTGCTTGACTTTTGTAAAAGTTAAATGCTCAAAATGGCCCTAGTGTTGTGTTAAGAGCTAAACTGTGTTTTGAATGAGTGCCGTCATATTCTTTACAGTAGAATGATTCGTCCTATTTCCAGTCTAGTCTGGCGCAACAGTTTGAGTTGGGATTTGTGTACCATGTGTTATGCCATGTATGCTCATTCTGGCCATTTAGGCCTGGGTTGTATGTTTCACGAGACCGGCGTCCAAGGTTCCTGCTACTCCTCATCGCTGCCTTCATCATCTTCATCGACTGCTACTCATCGCCCTCGCATCCCTGACGGTGCTTGCTGCTTATCGCCCTGAGCTCACCTGGTCAGGGGAAGATCGAACTTCATCGTCGCTGGCGCCTCATCATCGTCACCTTGTTTCTCTTCTTCAGTTCTGCGGCCTTTCATAGAAGGCCGCCATGTGATGGTTGATTTGACAACCGTTAAGTTTGGTTGTGCGTGCGTGACTATGGTTGAGTTGTGGCTAAGGCCGCCATGTGACAGTTGATTGGATAACCGTTAAGTTTGGTTGTGCGTGCGTGACTATGGTTGAGTTGTGGCTAAGGCCGCCATGTGACAGTTGATGGACAACCGTTAAGTTTTGTTGTGCGTGCGTGACTATAGTTGAGTTGTGGCTAACGCCGCCATGTGACAGTTTATTGGACAACCGTTAAGTTTGGTTGTGCGTGCGTGACTATTGTGGTAGGAACCGCCACCCACCGCTCATGTGGTAGTGGTTTGCCGCCATTCGCCATGAACGCTTCCATAACACGCATGGTACAACCGCGACAAGCATGGCCGAAAGGCTTGCAAGTTCTTTACCGTGGGCATGCTCATGCCGGGGAGGGGAGAGAGGAACAGCGCGAGTCGTCAGGGACTGGCACACAACATCATTCCACACAGACACCATTCACACTAGGGCAAACACACACACTTTCATCCCAGGGAGAGAGCAATGGTCTCCTACCTTCACTCTTGGCTTGTGCCGGGTCCACGCGGCCTCTCCGCACCGTCGCACGCTGCGCGCACACCTCCACCACCTTCACTCTTGGCTGGTGCCAGGTCCATGCGGCCTCTCCGCACCGTCGCACGCTGCGCGCACGCCTCCACCACCTCGTGCTCGCACACCTCGCACCACTCTCTGGCGCCCTCGGGGCAAACTTCCTTCGCCCCTCGGCACACCCGGTGTGAACTTCCTTCACGCACTTCTACAAGACGACCCCCACCACTCGCCGTAACCTCTCTCTAACAGTCTCTTCAACAAATCACTCTTCTGTCTCCCCCGAAGTGTCCAGTAACTACCGTGGCAAGGTCCAATCTCCTCGCTCGCAATAGTCCACCAAACCGCAATCATGCGCTCTGGATTCACGATTAACGACTGAAAATTACCGACTACCCACTGACGACCGACCATTCACGACTGACGACTGACCATTCACGACTGCCCAGTTACGACTGACGATTGACGACTAACGATTGACCCCCGTGTAGCCTAACAAACCGCTATATACCCCTCAGCAGCGACCGCCCCCTCGCGGTGACCTTGTGGTCTACGGGAGATCACTCGAACAGCGTAACCCGGAACTACTTCCTACCACACTATAGTTGAGTTGTGGCTAAGGCCGCCATGTGACAGTTGATTGGACAACCGTTAAGTTTGGTTGTGCTTGCGTGATTATAGTTGAGTTGTGGCTAAGGCCGCCATGTTACAGTTGATGGACAACCGTTAAGTTTGGTTGTGCGTGCGTGACTATAGTCGAGTTGTGGCTAAGGCCGCCATGTGACAGTTGATGGACAACCGTTAAGTTTGGTTGTGCTTGCGTGATTATAGTTGAGTTGTGGCTAAGGCCGCCATGTTACAGTTGATGGACAACCGTTAAGTTTTGTTGTGCGTGCGTGACTATAGTTGTGTTGTGGCTAAGGCCGCACTGTGAGTGCCTATGGGCAACCATTGAGTTTTTTGTTTGATTGGACGGTGCATATTCACTTGTGTGCTTGGCTCTACGTGTGGGGTTGCCAAGCCTGTGCGGGTAATTTCACCAGGTTATGTATAACTGCTTCATCTCTCAGCGCTTGTTTTTTGTTGCATCAATCATTGGGATCATACCATCATTCATTATCTCATCCAACTACATCATTTCACCTCGTTGCCTCAAGAGCAGTAAAATTTTCTTTTGGGCCAAATCAGAATCATTGAGTTCCTGACTCCCTGTACATGAGAGGTCAAGGTCCCACCTAGCAGGTGCAGGGCGCGACAGTCCCCGGAATCTTCTGCAAGCTACACGTCTCGCTCCCTGGATGTTGTTGAGGGCAAGGTCATAGCAGTTGCCGGGTCCTCTCTCAGGAGTGCGTGCGAAGTTCGGCTACTTGAGTCCGCTTTCGTCGCGCTTGTCAGAAGCCACTGTAGGATGCTTTGTTGCGTCGCCTGCTTACTGCTTGTTCCGCAGGTGTGTGGCGACTCCTTCCTGGATTGGCTTTTATGTGTCTCCAGGGGGGGTCTCCGGTGCGCAGATGGGCAGTGCCTCCTGGGGCTGCATATTTACTGTAGGAGCGTCTGGCAGGCTCGCAGGCGCACTCTCACTTGTACCTTGGGGATGTGTGTTGACAACTTCCTTCCTCAGTGTGCCTGCTGGGCCTCGTGGCGTGGTTGCAGACTTCATTCCTCCTTCCCGTCATGCTTTCGGCACGGAAATCGGGTGGCGGCGGCATGTGTAGTGAGCTTGATCGATACATGGGGGTATTTCTGGGGCAGGTCTGGAGGAGCAGTCCCTGTCAAGGTCCCCCCCCCCTCTCGTCTCGTAACCCCATGTACCATAGGTAACCGGTACCCGAGACTGGTGTTGCTCCTTTCCTTGTGCTGCCAACAGTGGTTTGAAAGAAGGAGAAAGGGAGAGAAAGAGAGAGAGAGAGAGAGTTGGGGTGGAGAGAGAGAGAGAGAATCGGGGAGGGAGAGAGAGAGAGAGAGAGAATCGGGGAGGGAGAGAGAGAGAGAGTCGGGGAGGGAGAGAGAGAGAGAGAGTCGGGGAGGGAGAGAGTGACTGAGTCGGGAAGGGAGAGAGAGAGAGAGAGAGAGAGAGAGAGAGAGAGAGAGTCAGGGAGAGAGAGAGTGAAAGCGTCAGGGAGAGAGAGAGAGAGTGAGACACAGAGAGAGACAGAGAAGAAAAGAGAGGCAGAGATAGAGGGAGATATATATATAAAGATATACTGGCGGAAAAAAGTTGGGGACGGACCACAGATTTTACCTCCTAAATGCATTTGTCTGAAACACCATGTTACTTTGTCAACAAAATCAAATGGCTGTCACATGTTATCCACCAGTGGGTAGGGTATGCTGTGTTAGCAGGAAACCTGCACGGGATTCTCTGTCACAAAGCTGTAGCACGAGACACAAACTGCAAAATCGCCAAAAAATAGGCCGTTTTCTGGGGTGCACACGGGTAAACATGGGCAGGTAAGATGGAAAATTTGGTTCGATCGTGCAAGGACATTTCGTGGAGTGTGAATTGTAATTAAAAACTTGGCTTTATAAGCTGCTGGTTTTCTGCTAGCTGCCATTTTCTCACCATGCCTGCCAGAAAGAAGCTGACAATGACCAACAGAGGAAGAGCCATTGCCTGGCTGCAAGAGGGCGTATCCAAATGCAAAGTGGCCAGGCGACTACGAGTGTCCTACTCAGTCATAGTAAGACTGAATCAGCGATTCCAGGCCACCAACGATGTCCAGGAGAGGCCCAGGTCGGGTTGTCCCCAAAAGACCACACCTCGGGAAGATTGCTTCATTGAACGCCAGTCGCTGCAGCACCGGGCCACCACCTCCAGAGTCATCAGAGGACAGCTAAGAACGGCCACCAACACCAACGTTAGCGAGAGGACCGTCCGCAACTGCCTGCATGACGTCCGGCTGCGGAGTCGTCGTCCTGCTGTACGTCCCCTACTGACACAGGGTCATCGTCAGGCTCGTCTGGCCTGGAGTCGCCGCCATTTCAGGTGGACACGTCGGGACTGGGCGTTCAGTGACGAGTCAAGGTTCAACCTGTACCATTCTGACGGGCCGCAGCGGATCTGGAGACGTGAGGGCGAGCGCTACAAGGACGACACAGTGCAGGAGAGGGCTTCGGCGGGGACTCTGTCATGGTCTGAGGGGGGGGGGGGGCCTTCAGCCTTCATCATCGCACCCCCCTGTATCATGTGGTCGGGAATCTCACTAGCCAGCGAGACAGGGACAAGATTCTTGCCCCTCTTGTTCTGCTGACCCTGCAGCAGATTGGCCCGAACGCCGTGTTTCAGGATGACAATGCTACTCCTCACAGGGCCAGGCTCGTCAACGACTACATTCTGCAAGCTGGCGTCGTCAGGATGGATTTTCCTGCCTGTTCCCCGGACATGAACCCCCATTGAGCACGTATGAGACGAACTTGACGGGCGGGTGAGGGCCAACCAGCAGCCTCCCAGAAACCTACAGCAGCTGCTTCATCTGCTCCAACTGGAGTGGCAATCCATTCCACAGGCCTTTTTATCAAGTTGGTGAACTCTATGCGGCCGAGGTGTGAAGAACTGCATCGCAAACGCGGCGGACTCACACATTTTTGAACTCATGAAAGACTTGCTTTTTTTCATTTTGACCCCTCAACCGTATGAGGACCTGTATATCCGAATCGACTCAATACAATGAACCCAAATATTGCAGTATTGTTTACAAGTGAATGAAGTAAACATGTACCAAATTACATTGCGATATGCTCACTCGTTTCTTTGCTGTGGTTGCGTATGTGAGCCGTCCCTAACTTTTTTCCACTAGTATAGATAAATAGGGAGACTGTGATGGATCTCTCTCTCCCTTTCTTTAATTTAATATTTCTTTGGATGTGTTTTAAGACTGAAGTCTTTATTTAAGTATCGTAACTGAGAAATCAGCCTATTTTTAGACTAGAGAGTGTACGTGACGTTTCTCAGGGCAGCAATGCCGAGGGACACGATAGGAAAGGCGTACGTGCAGTTTGGCAGGCCCCAACTCGAAGAGACGTGATGAAGCGTGAGTGGGGTGACCGGTCCTTGACGTTGTGTCCTTGACTGTTTCTTCCCCTTTCTCTACTCTGCACGTAGCCCTGGGGACTTGGCGCCATGCGTGGTCATGTTTTCATGCTGTATACAAAACTAAGGATATGCATCCAAAACGTTAGTCAGCTGGAAGCAACGGTGCCTGAGTGGACCCAACAAGCGACTCTGTGCCTTAAAGTCTAACTCTGCACCCCATCTGAGCTGGCTCCTCCACGCGCCCATTCCCACTCTACACAGCTGACCACGCGCCAGCCTTCGCCTCCCTGGAGCGAAACCTCCTGCTCACCGCCGCTGGTCACCGCCAAAACTATCGTCTGCTCTGCTCTCCCCCCTCCCGCCTGTCGCTGGAGCGAAGCGGCCCTCCACAGGCTGTTCGCTCACACCCGAAGAGTTTCGTCTGCTAGTGTTTTGGTGTGTGTATAAGTGCCCCTTCGCCAAGAAGCGCGAAGGAGCACAATTCATGGCCTGTATTTCTCGCTAGACAAAGCGAGAAAGTGAGTAGATAGGCTGTAAGCCTCAACTTTAGGACCACAATTCGTCGTTGGAACAATCAATCCAAGTACAGTGAGTACTCACTCTGAATTTGTCTCTGAATCTAAAGATTGAACTGTTGAACTCTCTTCTCAATGGAAATGAACTGTTGAACTCTCTTCTCAATAGAAACATTGATCAGTTACCCACTGCCCGAAGTCGCATTGGGCAGGGGAGAAATATTAGTATTCACTTAGATGATTAGAAGCCACAAAGGGGCGATTTCTTGGTCATTGCTTTATTGATTATTAAGTAACAAACTAACTTTCTTTCATACACATGCAATAAAATAGAGATGGGAAGAGAGAGATAGAAAGAGATGGGGAGAGAGTGAGAGGGAAAGAGAGTACTGAACTCACCTCCAAGTCCCCCTACACAAAGGAGAAATACGATGACAGCGTCAGGAGTGTAGGTCATCTTGCATTTATCCAGGACAAGAGCGAAGTACGTTGTCCAAGACAAGAGCAAAAGTAAACTTTTCCTATCACAGTTTTAGTTCAGTGAACGCTTTGGGGATCTGCTTCCACTGACAGCACATATCGGACAACAATGCTGCACTCCAGGCCTCTCAGTGGCTGCGGACTGTCAAAGTTGGCTGCCCCTTTGTACTTTATTCCTGTTGACAGTGACCTTCACTTGGACGCATGATTAACACACGATCTTCTTTGCGCTGTAAAGTGCGACTGACAACCTGCTTTGCCCTGCTGTGGCCGTACACTGATCTATGCATCGTCAAAGCAAGGCTCGATCGGAATTGTTTGTCCCTTGAAGAATTCAAACGATTCATTAGGTATGGGTCACTCGCATAAGACAAATCTAGGAGTGCACAATAGCTCTGCTCTTGTCAAGTTACCATGTGTACTATTGAACACGACTTAATGATTACACTCGAACGCGGAAGTGGTCTTTTTATTTTACGAGATGTGCTACATCCACCTTCACCAGTCCTCTCCGTGGAATGAATGAATGAATGAATGAATGAATGATCTTTGACGGCCTAACAGTCTTTGTAAGCTATGCAAGGCCATCGACTACGAAACCAGACAGTCAAGCAGAAAACTTTATGCTCTAGGACCATCATGTCTTTCAGATGTTATCTCAAAGAGTGTGAGTGAAATGTTCTGAAAGGACAGTCATCTCATACAAAGCTATGTTTGGTTGCACAGACTAGACTGAGCGCACCCTGCAAAGTCCCCAACACACAACAGGAGGAGCAAGAGGAGAAGGACAGGTGTGAGGGTCATCCTGCATTTGTCCATGACCAGAGTAGAGCTCACTGATGACAGCCCCTCAAGGAGCAAAGTCTGGACATCAAGGACTGCCAGGTCAGTGGAGACGGGGGTCTGCCCTCACTGACGACACCGTCAGACTTCAGCACTACACTCCAGTCCCTCAGTGACGTGACTGCTGACGTCAAAGTCGGCTGACCCAGTGTACTTCATGAGTGTTGAATCGTGACTTGAATCCAAACGTAATAATATAATAATAATAATAATAATAATAATAACGATAATAATAATAATAATAACAATAATAATAACAATAATAATAATAATAATAATAATAATAATAATAATAATAATAATAATAATAATAATAATAATAATAATAATAACAATAATAGTATAGTTTATTTCTCTGCACATACATTCCCTTGACAGGCAAGCTCATGGCGTTTACAAAAAAAAATTAAACACTCATGCAACCACTCAACATTACATTCCTTCAAAAACTTACACATTATACATATAAACAAAGAATTCAAAAACTCAGATCCAGTAGAACAGACTGTAAAATATACATAGTACTTGTAGGCTAGGCATTTATAATGCGCATTTCTTGCAAGAACTCAATGCGCGGGCATAGCTACATTTGCACGCAGTTACTCGTCAGTCATACTAATAATAATAATAATACAGACTATTTCTAACGCACATACCTTCCCTAATAGGCAAGCTCATGGCGTGTACAATGATAAAGTCTACACTCATACAAAGCATTCTAACACTCGCACACTGTACAATTGAAATAAAAAGAAAAATTAAATACAATACAATTAATTAAGTAGCAGGCAAAACACGAAACATAAAAGAGGCGCCTTCACTGCTCGTCAGGAAAGACTGACCGGAACAGGTGTGTCTTGAGGGAGGTTTTGAACTGGGACATGGAATTAGAGTGACGGACAGGGAAAGGTAGGCTATTCCATGTTACAGGGCCGATGTAGGAAAAAGCTCGCTGTCCTTGGGTTATCTTTTTGCGACGGGGGACATTTAGCGTTTTGGTGTCTGCAGCTGAACGGTTATTTCTAGCGGGGATGTAGACAGTGAGAATTTCTTTGAGTGCGTGTGGTGCAGTTTGATTGAAGAAGTTGAAACACATAATGGCTAGCTTATACTCTATCCTCTGAGCGACGGGGAGCCAATGCAGTGCACGAAGGAGTTTGGATGTGGGAGTTCTCTTGGGACATCTAAAGATTAATCTAGCAGCAGTGTTTTGGACTTTTTGCAGTTTGTTTAGCAGAGTG
>JAWQFJ010001302.1:114751-139751 GCA_034096865.1 Theodoxus fluviatilis
GGTCTTTTTTGTTTTACGAGATGTGCTACGTCTATCCTCACCAGTCCTCTCTAATGAATGAATAAATGAATGAAAAATTTATGAATGAATGAATGAATGAATGAATAACTGAATGAATGAATGAATGATCTTTGACGGCCTAACAGTCTTTGTAAGCTATGCAAGACTACGAAAATCACTAGAGCTGGCGAGATTATGGATGGATGGATGGATGGATGGATGGATGGCTGGATGGATGGATGAATGGATGAGTGAGTGGGTGGGTTGGTGGGTGGGTGGATGGGTGGGTGGATGGATAAATGGATGCATGGATAGATGGATGGATGGATGAATGGATGGATGGATGGGCGGATGTGTGGGTGGGTGGGTGGATGGATGGATGGATGGATGGATGGATGGATGGATAGATGAATAGATGGATGGGTGGGTGGGTGGATGGGTGGATGGATGGATGGATGGGCGGGTGGGTTTGAATGGATGGATGGATGGATGGATAGATGGATGGAATGTTACAGCCTTTCAGCCTTTGCAGGCTATGTAAAGCCATTAATCACGAAAAACCATGAGAGTAAGAGCAAGGCAAGCCTCGAATTCCTAGTCATTCGCCTCTCATGACGTGGGTCTATTCTTACCTCTACATCACAGGGGATCTGTTGCACTTGTAGGGAAATATGTTCACACAAAATTCACTTTTTGTTAGCTTTTCCAGTGTATGATGATTTTAAATAGAAATATTTCACATGTAACTATTTCAAAAAGTTTGAGAAAAATACAAGATGTCATGTCGGCACAGGACTACAGACATAAGATATTTTGCAAAATACATACGTCACATCTTCATGAGACGACAGGAGGCTATGACAATACGCTCTGCCGTCGAAGCTTGACCTTGTGGTATCTAAAGACAGGCCTGAGGCCTAACAGATAAACACGTTTATTCGTTAAGTTTTTCAGTCGCTCTGTAGTGCGGACTAAAAGTGCACGATTCGCTGAGAGCTGTGTAGTGCGCTGCCTGCTGAGGCAGAAACCGCGACAATAAATGGCAGCCAGAGGGGAGAGACCCTGACCGATAGCAGAGTCGCTGTCACCATGATGGCCAGTATCGAAACATAGGGAAATACAACCAGATGGGGGAAGTTTAAGCGAACAGCAAGGACGGCGACAACACAGATAACTACAACAGTAAGAAAACCCAGTACATGACACAGCTGAAACCAGACAGTCAAGCAGAAAACTTTATGCTCTAGGACCATCATGTCTTTCCGATGTTATCTCAAAGAGTGTGAGTGAAATGTTCTGAAAGGACAGTCATCCAATACAAAGCTATGTGTGGTTGCACGGACTACACTGAGCGCACCCTGCAAAGTCCGCAACACACAACAGGAGGAGCAAGAGGAGAAGGACAGGTGTGAGGGTCATCCTGCATTTGTCCATGACCAGAGTAGAGCACACTGCACGACAGCCCCTCGAGGAGCAAAGTCTGGACATCAAGGACTGCCAGGTCAGTGGAGACGAGGGTCTGCTCTCACTGACGACACCGTCAGACTACAGCACTGCACTCCAGTCCCCTCAGTGACGTGACTGCTGACGTCAAAGTCGGCTGACCCAGTGTACTTCATGACTGTAGAATCTTGACTTGAATCCAAACGCATGACCACCTCATTATCTCACATGTAATTGTGTCCTTTGTCATGGCCTTTGTTTGAATAAACCAGATTCGCTGAGGCTTTCTGTCCGCGCCTGTGCATCCAAAAGCCCCGTCAAAAGTTTACGGTGCTTCTTTCAGCTCCTTTTTCTACAGAGTAGTAGAGCTATATACTACATGTGCCCTAATTCAACAGTCGGCTTGAGAGAGACGGAGATAGAGAGACGGAGAGAGAGAGAGAGAGAGACGGGGAGAGAGAGCGAGACGGGGAGAGAGAGCGAGACGGGGAGAGAGAGATGGGGAGAAATAGACGGAGAGAGAGAGACGGGGAGAGAGAGAGACGGGGAGAGAAACGGGGAGAGAGACGAGGAGAGAGAGAAAGACGGGGAGAGAGAGAGAGAGAGAGAGAGAGAGAGAGAGAGAGAGAGAGAGAGAGAGACGGAGAGAAAGACAGGGAGAGAGAGAGAGAGGGAGGAGGGAGAGAGAGAGAGAGAGAGAGAGAGAGAGAGAGAGAGAGAGATAAAGAGAGAGACGGAGAGAGAGAGAGAGAGAGAGAGAGTCGGGGAGAGAGAGAGATAAACGGAGAGAGATAGAGAGACGGAGAGAGAGAGAGAGAGAGAGAGAGAGAGAGAGACGGGGAGAGAGAGAGGCGGGGAAAGATAATCTGAATCTGAATCTGAATCTTTTTTTCAGCCGACGACCCATCGTGGTTATAACAGTACACACATGTAAAATAGCAATTTATATATATATATATATATATATATATATATATATATATATATATATATATATATATATATACAAAGTTGTTAAGCAGTACTAACTGTACAGTGATCAAAATACATGTATAGAATACTCTCAGAGAAGATCACATGAGATCTCTACATGAGAACAGTTACAATCAATACTGTGATAACAACATTATATCACATCAAGCAAACAGTATTTTAGCAACGAGGTTGACGATAATATAGGACAGTGTACTGAAACGGAATAAAACTACGTTGTAGAGAATAGAAGGAGTTCCTGACAGGTGATTAGTTTAATCATTTACAGGTTACAGGATGGATTACATAGAGTTCTTTCGGTAATTTGTTGATTGCGACGGTTCTTACTGTAATATATAAACATTGCAACATCACGCGTTTTATTTACATCGCTTCCATTTAATAAGTGCGTTATGTCATTATGTCTGTTTGTTAGCAAATGTTTTGCCACGTATTTTCGTTTTATATCAGAATACAAAGGACAACTCATAATAAAGTGTGTCTCGTTCTCGATATCGTTACAGAATGGACATCTTTCATCCTGATCCAGCTGTGCTCTGGGTCGTCCATTGTGTTTTAACTCGTTATTACGAAGCCTGAAGCGTATAAAACTATCTCTGAATTTTTTTATGTTGATGAAGTTAAGATAACTTTCGCACTGAAAAGTGTTTTTAAATGATCGGTACACCGCAAATATATCTCTGCCGTTTATCTTGGCTGTCCACTCCTGTCTAAAACAGTCCCGTAGCCTTTGCTTCAGGGTTCGGATGAAACCTTTTACATTGTTAGTACCAGTATTTTCCCAAATATATCTGAATCCGTACTGTGATAAACATTTTCCCGCCAATCTTACCCAGTCTTACTCTTCTGGTACTTTAATGTTCATCGTCATGAGGTAAGCTTGTTTTGGAAGTCTATTTTCGGGTTGTCACGAAAACACCCTTCCTCACCCTGTTTTGTTGATTGATTAATCAGTGGGACGGGTTAGTGTGTCTTCCAACTCTGTAAGGTAGTGTAGAGTGGTCTGCCAACCGTGTAAGTGCAGTAAAATGTGCCTTGTTCATTCAGGATTTGTAAGAGGCAAGTGGTGAAGGAATCCTGACACTTGTCTGATGTAGGAATTAATCAGTAAAGCATTTTATCTGAAATTAATCACACCTTGATTAATGATGTAAGCTTAGCCAATCGACATGGGACCTTTGGAAGTCTGTCTAATGATGGTGTTTGGTTGAGGGATCAATTAGAAATGACTTGCAGAAGACATGTGATCGAATAAGAGCTTATATGGCCGAACAATGATTTGTCCTTTGTATTTATATAGTCGATCGGTGATTGGTCCTTTGAGTAAAAACGTTACTCAAGACACCTCACGTGTGTTGTGATTGGTAGAGAAAGACTGAGGCCTTTTGGCGCCCGTATATAAACCCATGTTATTTTCCAGGAACAGCCACATGTTTCACGTGGCGCAAGCCTTTTAAATTGAAAGCCTGACTCTATGCGACTGAAGTATCGACTCCTCTTCACGACTTGAAACTGCCGTCACCACGCCTAGACCCGTCGCCCAACGTCCAGGACGAAGTCCTGTTTTACCTTCATCCCTGAGGAAGACAACGCCAGCGTCCTCACCGCGTCCAGAAGCGTCTCGCTACAGAAGCGACGTCTGCCAACTGCACATACAGAAGCTGAGAAGAGTGCACGTCTGCCGTCTCCACAACTAAGAAGTCTCCCTGAGCGCCCACACGCGAAGTTCGTATCGTCTCTGCCGCCGTGGGAGAGACGTGTCGTCTGCTACACTCCTCGTGCTCGGCAGAGCTCGTCTACGCTGCGAAACAACCCGTCCCTTGAGCCAAAGATAGCTCATGCCGAGCTTTTGCTCTATAAAGTTACAAGACACTGCACCTAGCGGCGAGAGTAGGGATGAATCAAGGAAAGTGTACTCACACCGCTTAGTGACAAGACGGCGAAGAAAGCTGCCTGCTGATTGGAGGATTCTATTCAGGGAACCAATCAGAGGACTGCTTTCGTGTAGATATGGCGTTTATGTCTACGCTTTGGACAATTCAATGGTGGCAGCTCTCTCCAGTTCACGCAGAAAAAGCTATATTTTGGGATACTAGAAACCCATCTGAAGAAAATGTAAGCCATGAACAGCATTAATTTATCAAAGCTGTATGTTGAATGCATCAAAAGACTTTGAAAGGTCCTACTTTTTAACAATCGAAATGCAGGTCACATGGCAACGCTTGATTGTAACTATAAATCTTTGCGGAAGCGGCAACTGAATTCACTTAATCGAATGATTTTGGGGCCGCAAATCACCTTCTTGACAGGTATGTATTGCTTTGCATTTCCTAAAGATATTCCACAGGGGTGTATACGTTGATAAACAAGCTTGCATTCTTAGATAATAATGAAAAATAAATTGTTCCCATTCAAACCATACCATGTAGATCTAGGTCGAGTTAGATTTCACAACGCCTGCTACAAAAAACAAAGCCAAAACACCCCCATTATTGCAGCAAATCATTTTATTACACATTACACAGTAAATTTATTCACAAACATGATCGGAACGCATCAGAAACCGTCAATAAACAAGAAGTTTTACATGTCGCTAAGAGGTGTGATTAACTGTCCTTGATTCACCAATAGTTCTAGCCGCTTGGGGCGCAACGTGTCTCGATCCTCACAACAATGAGCTAATGAACTATCTTTGTGCAACCTATAATCTTTGCCTGAGCTCACCACCCTTAGCATTTAGAGTCGTCTCAAGTCACCTCACCTAACAGAAGAACTGCCACCGCCTGTCCCTGCGGGCGAAGGAATTAAACACACGTCCGACCGGATTCCTGGGTGGAGGAGGACCCCCAGGCTGATAAATTTTCGTCGTGCTGTGAGAAAGTGTTTTCGCAGTTGATACCCCCTCCCCTCTTCTCCCCTCTACTCTCTGCTCCCCTCGCCACTTGCGTTCGGCGAGCACCGCTAGCGTGGCCTCTGATTGGCTGGACCAACCCCTCCATCAGCTAAGTATTGTTTTATCGGTTGGCAGACCACTTATCCTTGTTTGGGGAATTGGATTTAGATCACTACTGTTGCATAATTATTAGTAGTATTTCAATTACAGCATGCAGAGTTTTCTTAGGGTTGTGATTAAGAAGGAATTAAAGTATTTGAATTGTGAATTTGTGTCCTCACCTTCTTTTTCAGACTTGTCCCATCTTTGTTTGATAAATGGGTGAGAAGGGTTGCGAGTAAGCGTGAGTAGTTTACCCCTAGACGGATTGATACATAAACGACCCAAATTGGAAATAGCTAACTCGTAACACCGGCATTCTGCATATCTTCAGCCAATACTTTATAGTTTTTATCAAAGCATTGATGTAGAGAGGATATCTTCCCAGTTCTCCATAACACATTGTATTAGAAGATTTCACGTCTAAATTGATAAATCTTTTGCACGCAAAAAGATGTGCTTTTCCACAGCTTTTGGGTTAGTCCCCATAATTCTGATCCGTACGAAATAGACGGTTGCACCTGGGTGGGTGGGTGTACAAAATCTTGCTCTTCAAACTGAGGGACGGAACGATGACAGTCCTTTACCCTGAATTCCCCTCCCTCGGGAGTATGTCTATTCCCCTGCTGTTGTCTCTCAAATTCCATTTTCTCTCGCATAAATTCTCTCTCCCTCTCTCTATCTTCTCTCTCCCTCTCTCTATCTTCTCTCTCCCTCTCCTGGGCTCTTAATCTCTCAATCTCCAACTCTCTCTCCCTCTCTTTATCTCTCAATTTCTCCATCTCCAAATCTTTCATTTTCCAATCTCCTCATTTCCAAATATATCTCCCTCTCTCTCTTCTTCTCTTCAGCTATTCTCTCCCTCTCTTTCTCTTCCATCTCCAGCTGCCTCAAGCGTAACCGCTGATCAAACGTGAGACCTGAGTGTTCATTTTCTTTAGCAACCCCTTGAAATTATATTTCCCCATGATTACTTTCCTCATCAGTATCGTCCTCGGGAAACAGTTCCGCTATCAGCAACTCTCTCATGGCCTTCACATCAGATCTCAACTCTTCAGCCACCCCAATCTCATTGTCCTCTGCTAACTTCAACAAATCCTCCAGTTTTGCTCTCCTAATCCCTCGCACAGACGGGTTACATAAACATCGGGACATTGTTAAAACAAGCAGTACACGAAATGGTCAAAAATGTCACTCACGAATCGGCACAGTAAACATCTTCTAAGCTCAATTCTTCACTAAAATGGTTCAAATATAAAAACAGATCAATCCTCGGCACAAGCCTCTACTCTCTCCTTTCTTCAAATTCAATCTCTCGAGAGGAGCAATACTCTCGGAACAAGCCCTCACTTTCTATCCTTCTTGTTACGGGGATCCATAAACGAAACAACAAGGTCCCAGGGTTAACTACATGCCTTTATAGATCACCATAAAAACATGCCCGTAACAGGGGTAGAAAAGAAAAATAAAAATTAAAGGAATGTTACATGGGTATCTGGATCCACCACAACATCCTCGATCACCTCAATCTCATAAAATTTACAGCTCTTCTTACTCTACTCCATTCCCAATGGGAAAAATGAAAAAGGACAGCAGCACAAGTAAAATCTCGCTCAGCCCTCCACTATAAACATAAAACACGTATCGATCAGCCTTCTACTATTATAAACATAAATCGCGCAGGTCAGCCCTTGACAAGTAAAAGCTGTCGACTTGTAAAAATGTTCACACCAACCTTCCACCTTTGCCCGTTCTCTGCCTCTCTCTCTCTCTCTCTCTCTCTGCCCGTCTTCACTTAGAGTTGCTTTGTCCGCCTCTTCTCTCTTCTCGACGTCTTCACTCTGCGTCACTTCGTCTTCCGCTTCTCTCTTCTCCTCACCCAGCAGCTTCTAGGCAGACTCTTCAAAGTAGGCAACTTCTAGACAGACTCTTCAACGTAGGCAACTTCTAGGCATACTGACGGCAGACTCACGGCCCATTCAGGGCAGACTCATCTCTCCTCTCTCCTTTCCATGGGCAGACTTAGGCAGAATCTTCTCTCTCTCTTCACCGTATGCCGACTCTAGGCAGACTCTCGGCAGACTGTACCAACGCTGCCCTCTCCTCTCCTTGCAATAGGCAGACTCACTGCTAACTCTTCCCTTCGCTAACATAGCCATCGTCTCATAATCCACTCACGAACTTAGCACTATTCAGACCTCATAACAAACATCGCTCACTACCCTCGGAACCAAACTCAATTCCCACTCACTCCAAAACCCTCATTGCAAAAACGCACACAGTCGCCAGATTACCAATCAGCAAAAACCAAGTCCATCTCAAGTAAGATATCAGGGAAACAACTTTCCCCATTACATCCCCCACCTTTTAAACGAAAAGAAATTCGTTGTTCCCACACGGAACAACAATTTCTTTTCTGTCACATTTCAATCCAGTACTATACAGACACAGAAGTATATACATGAATACACAGGAAATCATGCATACAAACTCTAGACAGGGCCTCAGCCATGACATTCTCAAAACCAGGAATATGCAAAATGGACAGATTATACTCTTGCAACCCCAAGCTCCTTCTCTTCACAGGTCAACACAGGAAGCAAGCAAGAAGGACATCCACTTGCATAGAGCACCTCGCTAGACTACCACTCCACATGGCCCTCGTCTCCACTGGAAAACAGCCAAGGAAAAACTGTCTTGCTCGGTCTCCGAACATCCCACCTCAAGGTCAGCCAAATCACAGACACGCAATGCAATTTGACTGAGCAATTGCTAATTCTTGGTATGTAGCGGCAAGTTCATCATACGCATGCTCAAAATTGGCAGAATAAGATAGTGACATGGTCGTTTGTCCATCGACAACATCAAGAAACTTGAACACAATTATTGAGAGGAAAGGAGGGCAAAATAAGCAATAGTTCTCGAGTGATTACATGCACAGACATGCAAGTTATTTCAACTGAGCACAATACTTAACTGATACGACTGATTTTACTGCACACACACTGAAAGGAAAAGATACATTTCTTTGTCAAAGTGTTTTTGGGCCTGCATCCGACCGAAGGCTTTTTTCTCAACAGTACAATAGCACAATTCACGCCCGTTAACCCTCCAGAAAGGAAACTCACGGAGGTCGAGACCATCAATTTCGGCCTAACACAGCACAGCTTCCAAACCTAAAGCACCGGCATCGACAGCAAGCCCGAAAGGTTCAGACAGATCCGGCGCTGCCAGGACAGAGGTACTACACAACACAGCTTTCCACAGGTCAAAGGCCCCTTGGCACTGCACACTCCACTAAAAGTCGCGTTCTTCTGCAACAGGGAGATCAAAGGTTCGGCTAATGTAGAAAAGTCTGGACAGAACCGGCGACAGCACCGCTCGACGCGCCCTGGGCTAGGGACAATCCCCGAGGCCCTCCAATTCATAGTCCAGTGGCGCCACAGTCCTCACCCCCCACCACATGTCCCAAGTATCTCACATCCTGTCCACAGTCACCCCTTCCCCAAGTTCACAGTCAGGCCGCCCCTACAGGCCAGTATCTTGATAACACTCCTCAGTCCGGCTAAACGTTTTTCCCCAGTAGGAATTTCCAGCAGTCCATTGTAACTGGGGCCGTGTCGAGGCACACACTCGATAATGTCTGCATTGTTGGACGTGGACGGGCTGCGTGTGCCCGGCGCGAAGGAGACACGTCCGCTTGGTCGGACGAAGTCGCCACCACAGTCACCCCCTCGACATGAGGCGTGCCTGCGGAGGAACCCGCCCCGCACCCGCGACGTATGGAGCTGGCTCCGATTGCTGGAGGATGGTCCGAGCTGACCCGATTCGTGGCGGAGAGATCCGTAGTTTCGGCGGAGAGGCCCGCAGTCACGGGAGCTGCATCTGCCGCTGCTCCCGTTGCCATGGAGCTCGGCTTCTGCCGAGACACTGCTTCTCCACTCTCTTCTTTGACAGGCATGGAGCAACAACACAAACAGGGTAACATGCAGGGCTACCGGAACTCTCTGCTTTCACTTCATGAGGAGCCTGCCCTCTCAACACAGGTTTATGTGATGGGATACAGCATTTGTCAGTCAAATCGGATCCCAACAATACATCAACATCCGACATGGGCAGTTCATCCACCACACCAAGCAACACTTCTCCAGAGACAAACTCTGATTTCATCCAAAAGCGATGTAAAGGCACTGACAGATACTTCGTTCCCACTACCTGGATGATCACATCCTTTCCCGTGTCTGACAAGTCAGGTCTACTCACAGCTTTTCTGCTAACAAGACTCACAAACACACCTGTATCTCGAAAAACTGTCACCTCTTCATATGGATCGTGAGCACTGACAGCAAGACCAGCCTTGGATACATATTTCTCGTATTTGGAACCTATGACTTTCTCAGTCCGGTCCCTCACAAATCCAACTACTTTCTGCTGTTCTCTCTTTCTGGCAAAACAGTTCTCCAACACATGACCCAACCTCTGACAGTAAGAGCATTGTAAGGTGCTGGTCTTCACAGCCGAAGACCGCCCTAGACCATTCTTGTTTTCCTGCACCGGTACTGCACGACACTCAGCAGCTACATGACCAAATCTCTGACATTTTTTGCATTGAATGACTCGTCTATTTTCCACGGGGTTAGTGGTACCATTTCTGACGTGACTCTGCCCATTCTGTCCCTTGTGAATCAGCATGTACTTATCCGTCAATTCAGCAGCCTCTCAAACTCATTTAACATGCTGATCCTCAAGATATACACGCACTGTCGGGGGAACCTTTTTTTCAGATCTTCTAGCAACAGGAGCTCTCTCAATGCTTCGTAACTAGAATTCACCTGTTCTGACCTCAACCACAAGTCAAAAGCATTTGCTGCTCGAGCCACAAAATAACAGAAGGTCTCGCCTCACTCTTTCTTCATGTCTCTAAATTTCTGCCGATACACTTCTCCAGTCAGTTGGTAGGCCAATCTGATCACTTCCTTGACTTTCTCATAGTCATCCCTATCCTCACCCTCCAAGGAACCATAAGCGAGCCTTTATCGCTTTTCCTCTCAATTGACTCTGCAGAATCAACCACCAGTACGACCTAGGCCACTGCAACTTGTTTGCTACATGCTCAAACCGCGAGAAAAACTTCTCAACATCTTGCTCTTCAAACTGAGGGACAGAACGATGACAGTCCTTTATCCTGAATTCCCCTCCCCCGGGAGTATGTCTATTCCCCTGCTGTTGTCTCAAATTCCATTTTCTCTCGCATAAATTCTCTCTCCCTCTTCTGGGCTCTTAATCTCTCCATCTCCAAATCTCTCTCCCTCTCTTTGTCCTCCCTCTCCTTCTCTCTGTCTCTCAATCTCTCCATCTCCAACTCTCTCTCATGTTCCAATCTCTTCATTTCCAAATCTCTCTCCCTCGCTTTCTCTTCCATCTCCAGCTGCCTTAAGCGTAACCGCTGATCAAACGTGAGACCAGAGTTTTCATTGTCGCTAGCAACCTCTTGACATTCTATTCACCCAGGATTGCTTTCCTCATCAGTATCGTCCTCGGGAAATAGTTCCGTGATTAGTAACTCTCGTATTGCCTGCACATCCCACCTTCTTAACTCTTCAGCCACCCCAATCTCATTGTCCTCTGCTAATTTTAACAAGTCCTCCCGTTTTGCTCTCCTAATTCCTCTCACAGACGGGTTACATAAAAATCGGGACATTGTTAAAACAGGCAGTACACAAAATGGTCAAAAATGTCACTCAAGGATCAGCACAGTAAAAATCTTCTAAGCTCAATTTTTCAAAAATTGGTTCAAATATAAAAATAGATCAATCCTCTGCACAAGCCCCCATTTTCTACTCTCTTCAAATTAAATCTCCCGAAACGAGCCCCCACTTTCTATCCTTCCTGTTACGGGGATGCACAAAAACGAAACAACAAGGTCCCAGGGTTAATTACATGTCTTTATAGATCACCATAAAAACATGCCCGTAACAGGGGTAGAAAATAAAAATAAAAATTAAAGGAATGTTACATGGGTATCTGGATCCACCACAACATCCTCGATAAACTCAATCTCATAAAATTTACAGCTCTTCTTCCTCTACTCCATTTCCAATGGGATAAATGAAAAAGGACAGCAGCACAAATAAAATCTCGCACAGCCCTCCACTATAAACATAAAACACGTATCGATCAGCCTTCTACTATTATAAACATAAATCACGCAGGTCAGCCCTTGACAAGTAAAAGCTATCGAACCATAAAAATGTTCACACCAACCTTCCACCTTTGCCCGTTCTCTGCCTCTCTCTCTCTCTCTGCCCGTCTTCACTCAGAGTTGCTTCGTCCGCCTCTTCTCTCTTCTCGACATCTTCACTCTGCGTTGCTTCGTCTTCCGCTTCTCTCTTCTCCTCACCCAGCAGCTTCTAGGCAGACTCTTCAAAGTAGGCAACTTCTAGACAGACTCTTCAACGTAGGCAACTTCTAGGCATACTGACGGCAGACTCACGCCTATTCAAGGCAGACTCATCTCTCCTCTCTCCTTTCCGTGGGCAGACTTAGGCAGAATCTTCTCTCTCTCTTCACCGTATGCCGACTCTAGGCAGACTCTCGGCAGACTGTACCAACGCTGCCCTCTCCTCTCCTCGCAATAGGCAGACTCACTGCTAACTCTTCCCTTCGCTAATATAGCCATCGTCTCATAATCCCCTCACGAACTTAGCACTATTCAGACCTCAGAACACACATCGCTCACTACCCTCGGAACCAAACTCAATTCCCACTCACTCCAAAACCCTCATTGCAAAAACGCACACAGTCGCCAGATTACCAACCAGCAAAAACCAAGTCCATCTCAAGTAAGATATCAGGGATCCAACTTTCCCCATTACAGCACCCTATCACACAGTGCAGAAAATTCCGGTTTAATATGCATATATCAGCTTCAGAAAGTAAGAACTACAGAGGAACGTACACCTCAAACAATGCAGAGCTGGTGCACTTGTGCGGACAAGGCAGCAGCTTTCATGCTCAGGCTGCTGAGGTTTACAGGTACAAAGAGAACTGTCTCTTCTCACGGTGACAGTGGAGGGGAAAATGCAATTGCATCAGACACAGAAGGAATTCTGTGCAGTTAAAAATTGATGAAAAACAAAATTGCATGCAACAATTGCAGCAGTCTGAGGAAAATGTCATTCATGTGAAAAGCGTGATGAGGAGACAGCTTGAGGATAAAGATAAACAGAGAAGGCTTTTTATAACTGTAGACGTTCAAAGAAAAAACAGAAAGATTATTTGAAGGTTTAAAAAATGTATTTGAAAAAGTTTCTCCTATGATGACAGACCTGCAGAGATTAGTGCTAGCGGCAGATTTTTTGTTCATGAGTTTTCCAATTCCAATCCAAAGGTACGAAGTAGTTTTTACAGCAAAACAAAAAGTTGATGGATGTTACTGAATACAAGCATGAACCTTAGCTGAGAGATAACCGAGCAGATAAGCTGTTCCATGGACATAACGTGCAAACGTGTCATTCTATTTCTTAGAAAATATCATCAGTCAGCAGAGGTATATTATTGACAATGATTACCTGGGTTTCACACTATTTACAAACTTTTTTGAATCCACTGATTATCTATCAAAACAATGCTAAAGTCAACAACTAATGCGTCATACAATATTAATCTTGTTTGCGAAATATGCTGTATTCATTGAAAAAACATAACACCTTGAAAAATACTGGTCAGCAAGAAATTGATTTCTTAAGGGGAGTGGATTCAAAATGAACTCGAAAGTGGAAAAGCAAGAAAACGACGTAGTAACAGCGAGTGCTTTCATAACTTTTTACTGTCAGTTGCTATGACACTGTGGAGGCTAGAGCAGGTAGACCTGCCTTCTATTTGAAGTCCAGTCCTGGCGTGTCAGGGTCCTTTGGTCTCCTTTCTACCTCTGGCTGTCCATCAGGATGCTTGCACTCTGCAGGGCATCTTATTGCCTGCAAAGTAAAGACTCATTGCCAGACATCATTGATTAACGCAAAGCAAGCCACCTGTATTATTTGATGGTCTTTTAGCAAAACGTTTAAGGACAGAAGACTTACATTTAGACAGCCATAACACTGTCAGTACTGGAGCACAAGCCTACTCTGCTAGTGTGCTTCATCTCGAATAATTTACAAGGACGTAGGCACGAGGGATGGAGGTCAAAGGACAACTCACGCCATGACAGATTCTGGAAGGCCCAGCAGGCTGCGGGCAGGAGAGGGAGTCAGCAGCAGGAGGATGACTTGGCCTTTGCTGCGAGACACAGCGTGGATCCACTGGCGTCTGTGTTCCCTCAGTCTTGTGTTCCTGTCTTCTCGACTCCGGCATTTTGGGTCGTTGTCTCTCTCGTCCCAGTGGACCAAGATGACCCCCTCCCTCTCCATGCCTCTGAAGTCATCAATCCTGACCAGATGCACGGCGGGTTGTCCTGCTGTCGCGAATTTATCTACTTATCTGAAAACTTTAGAAGTTAAGAACCACTCCCCAGAGGACGAGGTAACCGCCTCCAGGAGAGATGGCCCTGATAAGCAAAAAGGGTTTACAACTAAACCCAACCTCCACTCCTTGGGGGGACACCACAACAAGAAGACAACCCAGACTCAAATAACACAGGCCAATGAATCAGTTTGGAAAACAAATGCAAATTTATTCAAGCTAAGCAAACTCCCCCTCAGCGGATGGGACCACCGAGGAAAAGCAAGTTGAACAAAATAAGACAAAAATAAAAGGATAAGTAATGCAGAGGGGAGCAGGTCAAACGGGAAACACTCCCCACTCCTGCAAAGAATTTGAGAAAAGAAAACAACAACAACGGCAGCAGAAAAAGAACAGGGGAACCAACAACAATGATCCCAGAACCGTATCTTAAGTGAAAGCCTAAGTCACCGGTGACTAGGTTACAAATAAGATACAGAAAAAAGTCAATCTCCCAGCTCTGCTCTTTCTTTCATCATTTCCCGAGAAACTGAAATAAATTCAATTACATGTCGCGGCTGCAGTCCCATACACAAAGTTCACAAAAAGAGCATTGACAACAACAAAGTCCCAAAACTTTCCCCTCAACAGGAAAAACCAACAATACCACAGCACAGGCAAAATGTCAACAAAGCGCCTCCCTCTCCTTGCACTCACCACCACGCAGAGAGATCAGGTGCACGCTAGCGAATACCCCTCCGCCGCATACCGTGGCTACCCCCAAACCCCCTAAGATGGCGGCGTTTCCGCCGCACGCCACACAGTCGAATATAAACAAAGCGACCTCGCTCCGCTTCACACACTACCGTGCAAACACCCTCCTCGCACGGCAACTTGCACGCACACGAACAGACGTGTCACACCAGCAATAGCAACAATGTGGAGAAATACACATGAAGGAAAAACCCCGGCTTACCGCCACATCGCTGACAGTGCGCTTTCCCCCTAGCGCACGTGACTAGCATCAACACAGCGATGAACACGCCTCAAATTCACTAAGAGAATTCCTAAGACAAACCAACCCGTTTCCCCCTTCTCAGTCCACCTGAAAAGAAAGGTGTTGTCCCCAAACACACCCTAACCAGTCACTGTCCCCAAACACAGTCCCCAGAAATCCCAAAGAGTTTTCAGTCAACCGACGCACGCACGGCGTCAAACCGGTGTCCAAACACATTTGACCCCCTCCCATGGAACAAGTCTTTTCCCCTCTTGTCCATCTAGAGATTTATCCTGACTTACGAATGTCACACTCAATTCTCCGAGTCAGTAATTTAGTTTAGGAGAAGATTCCTAAGCTACGGCAGAAAACCAAAGTCAGAGTTAGAATGACTGATACCACCCTACAGAGGATCATTTGATAAGTCACTCTCCTCCCGTCGCATAGTCCACCTGCGACAATATGGCTGCTTAATACATCGCCTCACGCGAATGCACTAGCTAGCGTTCTTCCCTCCCCCTTCTGCCTCTGGTACAATCCTCCCTCCTAATTGTCCAGGCCGCACCCGCGCGGACTTTTCTCTCCCCCACTTTACCTAAGTGGATTTCGTTAGACTCCTACTACAGGGCCCGACCTGTCTTAACGAAATTACGGTTAACCGATTACAAATCGAGAAAACGATACTTGCACGGCCGTCTGAACCGAACGGCTCGATGAAACGCCCTGGCGCTTCCGACGTGACTCCAGCCTCGTACGAGTCGCTCCTGACTCGCACAGCATTCCCTCGGAGACGTCTAACCCCTCGAGTTCCACCCGCGTGGATCGAGAAGACAGTACTGCAAGGCTCCACCAGAGGACGCAGCACTTGAGGTTCACGTAGACACGACGATACCCTCAGAAAGGTGAACCAGTGGAAACGTAGAGGATCAGGCGGGAAGCCACCACTCCCGCAGGTAGTCGACACGCCCGTAGAAGATGCCGTGAGACGACGACGGCACGACGACGGCGATAAAGACCGAAGACGACGAAGAAGAGCAGTACGACGATGACGTCGATACGATGATGATGAGCCTAAAACACACAAGGTTTTCGCCCCGATAATCCACTACCCCGTTTTCCCACGCGAAGCCCATTCATACGAGAATTTAAGGTTCATAGCGGCGCACACCAACTGGCGCTCAAATAGAAAAATGCCCCACTCGCCCCCCTTGCGAGTCAGCTTGAACCCAAAGCTTCATTACTCAACCAATTGACTCATAGATTTACCCCATCCATGAAAAATACGAATCCCATACCCGACAGTAGACTTATTTTTCCACCCAGATTCAGCAATCAGTTTCCCACGTGATAAAAGCAATATGGCGGAGACAATAATCACCTCAGCGTCAGGCCGTGGTGAAATCCTCAGAAATTCCGTTCCAGCCAGCGGAAAGTTCCACTTCCATTCTCGTGCGAATCAACTACTGCCAGAGTTGATTACGGAGAAGAGTTCCACCAGAGCGACCAACTTCGCTCACGAGCTGCCCTACACAGCTCCCGCATCAGCGACCAGAAGATGCGTACCCGCTGCTTCCATCCAGAACGACGGAAAATGAACTGAGCTCTTGGACGCGATCAGACCTCAGCGTCCCTTCTCTCACGTGATTGCTACCCAATCGCTAATGAGAGATTTCCCGCCATCGCTGTCTTTCTCCAATCATCCCTCACCAAGACATAGCGAGATGCGAACCCCCCTGCCAATGATCGGGCAGGCCCCGTAGATCTCGCTCACTACCACCCCCTTCTGAAGACCCCCTCTTCCCCTGGGTCCACTCCGGAGTGATACAGTACATTCCATTAAGCGGTAGCCACGCCCACAATGGCTGGCGTGCGACCACGGACAATGGAGACGATTTATATACAATCCTATTTACAACAAAGGTGAATAAACCACATCACCCTATTGTCGCTGCCTCATCACGCGACAAGCCTTCCCGCTTAAGTCCGAACCACCCGGTTCGCACCTAGCAAAACTTCTTCACCAATACGTGTCCACCCGTAATATGAAAGTACCCTCCCCACATCCATCGACGTTTTCTCCCAAGTTCGTAATCTATTTTATTACTCGAGCATGATGGTTTAGATTGTAGCGGTGACGGGCAACACCCGCCCTCAACAGGTAGGGGTGCCTCGCCTTACCGCAGTCAATCTCTCGCTTGGGAATGACCCATTCACATCAAACAAACTCTACTCCCATACCCCGGGTAACAGGATTGGACTTTTCTCAGAAGTACACCCCTCCAATCAATCATCCCCACCATAACTCTCGACCTCCCGGCCCACCACGGGGCGTAGCGTTCGGCAAGCAAACCATTTCACCCCCCGTGGTGTCCGCACTGCATATCTTGCAGTCATGGCTAAGCACCCCCTCGTGGCAGGCAGCCACGCGAGGGGCTAGCATCAAAACACGCCCTACACCGAGCAGGGAAGCTGGGACACCTTGCACCCCCCAAAAGGAGACCTGAGGTGGGCCCCCCTCAGGTTCCCGAGGAGCAACAAGGCACCCAAACCCTCTCAAAACATATTACAGCGTGGGACAGAGATACAACACTGATCTCTCTGCCCCTCTCTCAGCTCCACACTTCCAGCAGGTGGATGGCTGGTTGGGCGCCCGTGCACCCCCACCCCGCCCTCTCTCACCCTTCGTAGGCCAGCGAGTAGGTCGGCACCCTCGTGCCAGTGTCACACGCCCACTCGCGTTGACACGCCCACTCGCGTGGACACGCCCCTCACCCTCCGTAGGTGACTCCGTAGTGTGGCACCCCTGTGCCTGCGTCACACGCCCACTCGCGTTGACGCGTCCCCCTCGCACCCTCGGCGGTCCCGGGTGAACCCGCCGGCACCCGTCACACGAGGACACGTACCACCGTACCTCCGGGTACATTCCCGGCCAGTAGTAGTGCCTCCGGACTTCCTCACTGGTCCTCCGCGCTCCCAAATGCCCTCCCGTGGGTGGTTCGTGGGCAGACTTCAAGACTTCCCGTCTCAGCTGCCGCGGCACCACCACCTGAGTGTCTAGCACTCCTCCCCCACGGAATTCTCGATAGAGCAGTCCGTTCCTCCACAGGAAGCGGACTACCCTGGACTGCTCGGTAGCCAGACTCGCCCGTCTCCTCTCCGCTGCCTCACGGCAGTGACGGAGGGAGGGGTCAGATCGCTGTAAGTCCCCCAGTCGCCCAGGTGTCACTCCCCCCAAACCTGGCGGGACTACAGGCGGTGGAGCCGACTCTTTCCTCCCTTTAGCAGTCGCTCCAGTACACGTCAGCACCGACACTGTCTTTAGCTGGGCATAGACGGGAAGGACCCTGGAATCGCTCAGCAGAGCATGATTCCCAATAATGAAGTCGACGGCGGGTGATTCCATCACGACCGCCTCGACGTCACCGGAGTAGAAAGGACTATCTATTTTTACGCGAACCACTGGGAACTTCCTCTTCACGCTGGCCTCGGCCATAGCAACCTCCAACTTCCGACCTTTGAACTTTGAAGGTGCCACAAGCGCACGTTTTACAACGCACACCTGCGATCCAGTGTCGCGGAGTCCCTGAACTCTCACTCCGTCTACGGTTACGGTGCATCTCGGGTCGTAGCTCAGCTGGCTACACGGGAGGCATAGGGTAGGAACTGCGACAGGCTCCTGAGAGCGCACAGACCCCCCTGTTACTGCCCCCGCAGTCTTCACCCTCTTGGAACAATCCCTCGCGAGGTGCTTGGGTGACTGACAGATATAGCACCGCCTAGTGTTCTGTCCCCCTGTTCCCTTCCCTCTAGCTTTCTCCCCGTTGGCCTTCCCCTCTGCACCCTGGCTCCCACCCTGAGGTCGGCCTTGCTGAGGTGGCTTCCTCTCGCAACGGCCGTGCGCCTCGAAGTAGATCTCTGCTGATTTTACTGCCTCTGCCAGAGTCTGGGGCTCTTTCTCCCTAATATAGGCGGTCATCTCCGGGGAGAGAGATTGCAGGAACTGCTCGAGGAGGACGAGTTGTCTTAACTCGGAAATCTTTGAAAGCTCCTGCCATTTCGTTAGATTTTCAGACAAGCGAGCACCATACTGAGTAAAAGTCTCGCTATCCTTCCTCTTGCATGACCGAAACCTTTGCCGGTAGGTCTCGGCGGTGAGTTGATAGCGCGTTAGCAGCGCTTCCTTCAAACTCACGTAGTTCTCTGCAGTGTCATCATCGAGGGAGTTGTATAGCTCTGCAGCTTTCCCTGTAAGCTTAGTCGAGATACGCGTAGCCCAAGTATCCTCACTCCACTTGCACACGTTAGCTACGCGTTCGAACCTACGTAACCACGTGGCAATCTCTTCCTTCGTCTCGTCGAACAACGGGATAGAAGCCCTGAACCCCTGACTCCCTCGACTTTCTTCCGACTCCTCATTCAGACTCAGATGTTCTTCATCCACTCTGGCTTTCAACCTGACTTCTTGAGTCAAAGCTTGTATCCGCAAGCTATGTTCTTCCTCTTCCCTTTCAAGCTTCTTTTCAGCTTCCATGCGTTCCATCTTCATCCTCTCTTCATCCCTCTTTTTCTCTCTTTCAGCCTTCTCATCCTCTCTCTCTCGTGCATCTTCCAGCCTTGTTCTCTCTAGTTCCAAACGCGCCATCTCAGCCTCCTCCTGAGTCATGCGATCGGCTATAAACGTAGGAACGTTGGCAGCTTCTACCCCTAACTCGGTAGCAAACGAGCGCCACCTGGCTATTCTATCTCCTCTCGTTTCCACTACCCTCTCGTCATCGCTATCTTCCCCCATAGCGCGTCCCGAACGAAGCTCCATCTCGAAACTTTCACAACCGCGTGAAATAGTCAAGTCGAGTGAACAGTCAATAATGCACAAACAAGCAAGTCAGGCTGGCAAGACTACAACGAGTAGGCAACCATGAAAAGGCAAATATAAACAAACATAAGCAACTATCATCAATGGCCTGGTGCTCCCCCAAGGTGTGGACGGTCCGACAAAGTGGAGTAGTTTTTCTCAAAAACTAGAAAATTAGATTAATATCCTGGCAGGCTCGCCAATGTCGCGAATTTATCTACTTATCTGAAAACTTTAGAAGTTAAGAACCACTCCCCAGAGGACGAGGTAATCGCCTCCAGGAGAGATGGCCCTGATAAGCAAAAGGGTTTACAACTAAACCCAACCTCCACTCCTTGGGGGGACACCACAACAAGAAAACAACCCAGACTCAAATAACACAGGCCAATGAATCAGTTTGGAAAACAAATGCAAATTTATTCAAACTAAGCAAACTCCCCCTCAGCGGATGGGACCACCGAGGAAAAGCAAGTTGAATAAAATATAACAAAAATAAAAGGATAAGCAATGCAGAGGGGAGCAGGTCAAACAGGAAACACTCCCCACTCCTGCAAAGAATTTGAGAAAAGAAAACAACAACAACGGCAGCAGAAAAAGAACAGGGGAACCAACAACAATGATCCCAGAACCGTATCTTAAGTGAAAGCCTAAGTCACCGGTGACTAGGTTACAAATAAGGTACAGAAAAAAGTCAATCTCCCAATTCCGCTCTTTCTTTCATCATTCCCCGAGAAACTGAAATAAATTCAATTACATGTTGTTGCCACAGTCCCATACACTAAGTTCACAAAAAAGAGCATTGACAACAACAAAGTCCCAACTTTCCCCTCAACAGAGAAAACCAGCAATACCACAGCACAAGCAAAAATGTCAACAAAGCGCCTCCCTCTCCTTGCACTCACCACCACGCAGAGAGATCAGGTGCACGCTAACGAATACCCCTCCGCCGCATACCGTGGCTACCCCCAAACCCCCTAAGATGGCGGCGTTCCGCCGCACGTCACACAGTCGAATATAAACAAAGCGACCTCGCTCCGCTTCACACACTACCGTGCAAACACCCTCCTCGCACGGCAACTTGCACGCACACGAACAGACGTGTCACACCAGCAATAGCAACAATGTGGAGAAATACACATGAAGGAAAAACCCCGGCTTACCGCCACATCGCTGACAGTGCGCTTTCCCCCTAGCACACGTGACTAGCATCAACACAGCGATGAACACGCCTCAAATTCACCAAGAGAATTCCTAAGACAAACCAACCCGTTTTTTCCCTTTCTCAGTCCGCCTGGAAAGAAAGGTGTTGTCCCCAAACACACCCTAACCAGTCACTGTCCCCAAACACAGTCCCCAGAAATCCCAAAGAGTTTCAGTCAACCGACGCACGCACGGCGTCAAACCGGTGTCCAAACACATTTGACCCCCTCCCATGGAACAAGTCTTTTCCCCTCTTGTCCATCTAGAGATTTATCCTGACTTACGAATGTCACACTCAATTCTCCGAGTCAGTAATTTAGTTTAGGAGAAGATTCCTAAGCTACGGCAGAAAAACCAAAGTCAGAGTTAGAATGACTGATACCACCCTACAGAGGATCATTTGATAAGTCACTCTCCTCCCGTCGCATAGTCCACCTGCGACAATATGGCTGCTTAATACATCGCCTCACGCGAATGCACTAGCTAGCGTTCTTCCCTCCCCCTTCTGCCTCTGGTACAATCCTCCCTCCCAATTGTCCAGGCCGCACCCGCGCGGACTTTTCTCTCCCCCACTTTACCTAAGTGGATTTCGTTAGACTCCTACTACAGGGCCCGACCTGTCTTAACGAAATTACGGTTAACCGATTACAAATCGAGAAAACGATACTTGCACGGCCGTCTGAACCGAACGGCTCGACGAAACGCCCTGGCGCTTCCGACGTGACTCCAGCCTCGTACGAGTCGCTCCTGACTCGCACAGCATTCCCTCGGAGACGTCTAACCCCCTCGAGTTCCACCCGCGTGGATCGAGAAGACAGTACTGCAAGGCTCCACCAGAGGACGCAGCACTTGAGGTTCACGTAGACACGACGATACCCTCAGAAAGGTGAACCAGTGGAAACGTAGAGGATCAGGCGGGAAGCCACCGCTCCCGCAGGTAGTCGACACGCCCGTAGAAGATGCCGTGAGACGACGACGGCACGACGACGGCGATAAAGACCGAAGACGACGAAGAAGAGCAGTACGACGATGACGTCGATAACGATGATGAGCCTAAAACACACAAGGTTTTTGCCCCAATAATTCAACTACCCCGTTTCCCACGCGAAGCCCATTCATACGAGAATTTAAGGTTCATTACGGCGCACCCCAAACTGGCGCCCAAATAGAAAAATGCCCCACTCGCTCCCTGCGAGTCAGCTTGAACCCAAAGCTTCATTACTCAACCAATTGACTCATAGATTTACCCCATCCATGAAAAATACGAATCCCATACCCGACAGTAGACTTATTTTTCCACCCAGATTCAGCAATCAGTTTCCCACGTGATAAAAGCAATATGGCGGAGACAATAATCACCTCAGCGTCAGGCCGTGGTGAAATCCTCAGAAATTCCGTTCCAGCCAGCGGAAAGTTCCACTTCCATTCTCGTGCGAATCAACTACTGCCCGAGTTGATTACGGAGAAGAGTTCCACCAGAGCGACCAACTTCGCTCACGAGCTGCCCTACACAGCTCCCGCATCAGCGACCAGAAGATGCGTACCCGCTGCTTCCATCCAGAACGACAGAAAATGAACTGAGCTCTTGGACGCGATCAGACCTCAGCGTCCCTTCTCTCACGTGATTGCTACCCAATCGCTAATGAGAGATTTCCCGCCATCGCTGTCTTTCTCCAATCATCCCTCACCAAGGTATAGCGAGATGCGAACCCCCCTGCCAATGATCGGGCAGGCCCCGTAGATCTCGCTCACTACCACCCCCTTCTGAAGACCCCCCCTTCCCCCGGGTCCACTCCGGAGTGATACAGTACATTCCATTAAGCGGTAGCCACGCCCACAATGGCTGGCGTGCGACCACGGACAATGGAGACGATTTATATACAATCCTATTTACAACAAAGGCGAATAAACCACATCACCTTATTGTCGCTGCCTCATCACGCGACACCTGCTGTGTCCACACCATTGATGACACGCTTTTGGAAGGATGCATAGTCTGAAATAGCCGCAAAATTATAACATTGCATTGAGTAGTGATGGTATATTTTGAACTGTTATTGGTGACTGCAGTATCAATAAGATTTGCTTGTATTACTGCTGCTGTGAATAAATGCAGTTACTTAATCTTTGAGTTTTCTTACCAGCATTTGACAGAATGGTTAGACTGCTTATCCACATGCATATGACCTACTTTGCGCAAGAACTTCGAATATTAATGGCTGGCGTGTTTAAATGAATACACTCATCTCTTGCAGTTATCTACTTGACGCATTGATTTGTTGCCAGAATTTGTTGTGGTAACGCAATGTGTGTGTATGGGGAAAGTGGGCGGGTGGATTATGGTTGTTGCTCATATGTCTGTTTTCAATAGTTTCTCTTCCCTTGTATCCGTTTTGCATGTTGTATTCTCAGGAAAGTGGAGCCTTCGTACAATTCCATTATATATGTCATATTTATCTTCACTGAGAAGCAGTAGCAGCTAAATTTAAGTATTTTTTTCATTTTCCAGGTACTAATGAATGTAATCCAATGTGTTCCTATGTTTGCATGTGCTGTAAGAGAATGATTATGGGGGGAACATTTCACGTGCATGCTTAGGATGCTATAACTTCATTTTGTTATTTATCATTCTCTATCTCCCTGTATGTGTGTATGTCTGTGTGTATGTCTGTTTGTGTGTCTGTCTGTCTGTGTGACTGACTGTATGTCTGTCTTTGTGTCTATGTGTGTGGGTGTGTGTTTGTCTGTCTGTGTGTCTGTCTGTGAGTTTGTCTGTTTGTCTACCTGTCCTGCAATCTGCCATTCTGTCAATCTGTCTGTCTGTCAATTTGTATATATGTCAATCTCTCTGTCTCTCACTTTGTATGTCTGTCAATTGGTCTGTCTGTCAATCGGTCTTTTTGTCGGTCGGTCTGTCGGTCGTTCGGTCTGTCAATGTCAGTCTGTCAATCTGTGACTCTGTCGGTTGATCGGTAGGTCTATCTTTCGATCTGTAAATCTGTGAGTCTGTCGGTCGGTCGGTCTGTCATTCTGTCAGTCTGTCAGTTGGTCGATCTGTGAGTCTCTCGGTTGGTAGGTCTGTTAATCTGTCGGTCTGTCAATGTGTGAGTCTGTCTGGCGGTCGATCTATCAATCTGTCGGTCTGTGAACATGTCGATTTGTCAGTCTGTCGGTCTGTCAGTCTGCCGGTTTGCCAATCTGCCGGTCTGTTAACCTGTCAGTCTGTCGGTCGGTCTATCTGCCAATCTTTAGGTCTGTCAATCTATCGATCTGTCAATGTGTCAGTCTGTCGGTTAATCAGTAGGTCTGTCAATCTGTCAGTCTGTCTGTTGGTCGGTCTGTCGGACCGTCTGTCTCTCAATCTGTCAGTCTGTCGGTTGGTCGCTCTGTCGGTCGGTCATTCAGTCTGCCAATATGTCAGTCTGTCGTTCGGTCGGTATGTCAGTCGGTCGGTCTCTTTGTCAGTCTGTCGTTCGGTCGGTCAGTCAATCTGTCGGTTTATCGGTCGGTCGGTCTGTCAATCTGTCAGTCTTACAATCAGTCATTGTGTCGATCGGTCTGTCAATCTGTCGGTCTGTTAGTCTGTCAATCTGTCAATCGGTCAGTCTGTCAATCTGTCAGTCTGTCAATGTGTTGGTCTGTCAATGTAATTCTGCCAATCTGCCAGTCTGTCAATCTGTTAGTCTGCCAATCTGTCAGTCTGTCAATATGTCAGTCTGTCAATATGTCAGTCTGTCAATCTGTCAATCTGTCAGTCTGTCAATCTGTCAGTATGTCAATCTGTCGGTATTTCAATCTGTCAGTCTGTCTGTCAGTTTGTCCGTCCGTACGTTTGTCTGACTGTCTCTGTGTCTGTAAGTGTGTGCGTGTGTGTGGGTGTGTGTGTGTGTGTGTGTGTGTGTGTGTGTGTGTGTGTGTGTGTGTGTGTGTGTGTGTGCGTGCGCGTGTGTGTGTGTGTGTGTGTGTGTGTGTGTGTGTCTGTCTGTCTGTCTGTCTGTCCGTCCGTCCGTCTGCCCGTCCGTCCGTCGGTCCGTCTGTTTGTCTATCTGCCTGTCTGTGTGTGTGTGTGTGTGTGTGTGTGTGT
>JAWQFJ010001302.1:144751-167251 GCA_034096865.1 Theodoxus fluviatilis
TCAGGACTGTGGGGGGATTCTACTGGACTACCACAGCCAGCCAGGGTCAGGAAGCTGGAGATAAAAGTGTCAGACTGAAAACTGAAACAGAGGCTGATTTTTAAAACTGCTGCAACTTTCACCAAGGCATACATCTATTGCAGATAATAATATATATGCTGCTAAAACCATGCTAGTGCAATGAGTCATCCTCAAGGAGACCTTAATGAACAGGCTCAATGTGGTATGGACAGATAGCATGCTGCAGTAGGGAAACTCAATTTTTCAAGGTGTATGAGGAAAACTGTCTCGGGACAATACGCTAGAAGTGAATGTAATAGGCTTTGCATCCCCATGCATCTGCAGTGACCAACCTGCTGGCGGCCATCTTGTAGGCGGTGTCTGAATCGACTCCGCCTTGGCTGCTGGACCTCCACACCTTGTTGGCTCTTTCTGTCCTCAGACGCTCCATCCACTCCCGGTAGTGGGATGGATCTAGTCCTGGCAGTAGCTCCACATTTGGATGTGAACGCAGAATCTGCTTAAAAGAAATGAAACCTATGGCATGAGACAGAAGAGGAAAGAGAGATCGAAAGAGAAAAAGAAAATGGGGAAAGTGTAGGAAGAGGCAAAGAAGGAGACGAAGACGGAGGTGGAGGAGGAGGAGGAGGCAGAGGAGGAGGAAGAGGAGGAGGAGGAGGAGGAGGAGGAGGAGGAGGAGGAGGAGGAGGAGGAGGAGGAGGAGGAGGAGGAGGAGGAGGAGGAGGAGTGGGAGGGGGAGGAGGAGGAGGAAAAGGAGGAGGAGGAGGAGGAGGAGGAGGAGGAGGAGGAGGAGGAGGAGGAGGAGGAGGAGGAGGAGGAGGGGGGGGGGGAGGAGGAGGGGGGGGAGAGGAGGAGGGGGGGGGGGGGAGGAGGAAGAGGAGGAGGACGACGACGACATGGGCACACGCACGCACACGCAGACGCACACACGTACGGGGAGGAGGAGGGGGGAGGGGGGAGGAGGAGAGGGGGGGGGGAGGAGGAGGAAGGGGAGGAGGACGACGACGACGTGGGCACACGCACGCACACGAAGACGCACACACTTACACAGGCATGCATGCACAAAAATACTAGCACATAAATATGCAAAAGATCGCCCTTAGAGCGCTCTGAGACATATTGCGTGTGACAGATTGAATATTTCAGCCGATCATTCTTTGTAGGCTATGTAAGGTCATAAATCACGATATCGAGGAAACGAGTTAGTTAGCGCAAGTAAAGTCTCGACCACCCTAGTTTTTCGCCTCTTACGAATCGTGTAGGGAGCGTGGTACGTCAATTGTATACGCCGAACCCACAGGGGAATGACTTATGGCGAGGAATTTCGTATGAGCATGTCAGAGAAGGACAGTGTAAAGGACACAGAGGGAAGACAGTCTACCTGGACGACGATGACGGTGGGTTGCAAAGAGCGGCACTCTGCCCGACAGGACACTGCTGCTTACCTTGATGTGCATTCTGACGTCGTCAGACTCATCTTCGGTCAGGCAGGGCAAAGCCACAACGGCTGTGACGTCTCTGGGCTTCAGCAGTCCCTGAAGTTTTAGTCTGACTCTCTCACGGACCTCTATCAAATCTTGCACTGCTTGCTTCAAGGAATTCTTCTTCTCCAGATGTTCTATGCTATTTGAAATGATCAATAAAACTCCCAACCCTCTGTCCATAACCAAAATTACGTTCTCCTTCTCGCTCAGGCGAGTGTTTTGCAGCAAAAAGCTCTGTGAGTCTTCCTTGTTGTTCGACATAAATTGTTGGAGTGTGAATCTCAGCAGATTATTGACTCTTAATTCTGGATCTTCCTCCATGACATTCTCACGACCCAGGAGAGGCTTTGATTCGTCCACTGTTTCTTCATCAGCATTAGGTGCAGTCTCTTGTTCCTGGAGGACGAGCTGTGGGAAAACGTAGACTTTGCCCTTTTCATACAGTCTGTCAAATTCCAGCTTCGGGTCCTGAAATAAGAGGTAGTAGAGATATGATCATAAATAAATTACAATATGCGCCTTTTCTTCCTCATTGCATTCCTCATTTTTATCTCCATCCTTTTTATCCTATTCTGACTTGTTGAAATCCATTTGCACATCCTACCAGTTACAAACGGTTAAGCTCTATTTCCCTGTCTAGCTAGTTTGATGTTCCAGGTGGTTGATTTCGTAATTCAGTATGTAGCCCGTATTTCACCTTTCTGTTTCATTCTATGTGCTGTGCGTGAGCAATGTATTACAAATAATTTATATTATCCAACTGTTCATGTGTGTTTTTGATTGGATTCAATTAGCTTTGGAGTATAATACAACGTTGATTTTTTTTAACCAAAATAAATCCTAATCAAAGCATAGCCAAATATGCGATGCGATATTTATCAAATGTTGATATGCTTTTGGAGTGTGGCTCTTGCTTGATGATAAAATGTCCTTACCATGATACAGATTCTGTCATTCGACACATGGACTTCTTAGCCATTCATAGAACTCCCAACTCTAGTCCTTTATGGATGTGTGGCAGGGCAGGCAAATTATTCAGTTCTGATGAAAAGGTTACATAAAAACTACTTCCCCAAGGTATGTATTAGCATCAAACTGTCATGAAGATAAATACCCAGATCATATGCAAATCATTGGCACAATTTTCTCTGTGGAGGATGGTATTTGTTGGTAAATCACAGTTCCTGCATTTGTAGTTGTCGCGTTACGCGCAAGGCCTGAGGTAAAAATAGGGTAGAAAGTTCTGAGCTCAGGTGTTGTTGCTAACAGGGACCAATTGACCGTAGAGGGATAGATTGAATCAGTGAGAAAGCGGGGGGGAGATTCGAACGCGACTTCGAGAGCGCGTCCCCTGGTGACATGATAGTTTCCCCTGATTGGGTAATTATAGCGTGGGGTGCTGGAATGTTAGCGTCAGGCGCAAAGGCGGGCATTATCATCGCTTGCCACTGGGTAAGCTGGACGTGGGTCACGTATGGAGACGCCGTAGACTGTGGGGCGCGCGAGATACCATAGGTGCTACGTCTGCCCGAGGGAGTATGGTTGCTCTGGGTAGAACAATGTTCCGTCAAATTCACGGCCTGTCATTCTGAGGTGGGTGATGTAAATTTGTGCTTGAACGAGTGAGTGCGTATGCACGTGTGAGAACGCCATTTGGACTGAATTAGATAATGTTAAATTGCTTAACAGAGTGAGTCATTGGCTAGAAGGAAAGCCGAGACAAATATCTAATTGTTCATTGTGAAATTAGTCTTTGGGTTCTTTTGTTAAAGACGCGCGGGAGCGTCTAGTTGTAATTGGAGTGAGAGAGTGGAGTTTGGTTTGTGTTGAAAGTGCAGCGGGGGCACCGCTTTATTGTATAGCTAGTGACTGGTTGTCATTGGTGTCATTTCAGGCCTAAGAAACACAGAGAGAGAGGAAAAAAGGGAGAGGGAGAGAGAATTGGATTGTATTATCCATCTTCTTCATCAGTATTCGTTACCGTGGCGATGGACGCCACTGCAGCAGTGTGTCACTGCGTGTATGTTCGTCTGAGTGTATCCACGCTCGCCGGAGCAAGGTGTAGGAGTCTCTACCGAGGGTGATGCGAGTTGCTGGGACGGCATCTCCCAGAGCTGACAGAGGGTCAGGGTCCAAGTATCTTGGTGGATGCGTCTACGAGAAGGGGAGTACTTGTCCGCTACACCGCTGGAGGGGAGACTGACGACAGGAAGAAGAGCGCGTGAACAGGGAGGTTCACGTAGACCTATCCATGAGGGATATTAGTGTGTGTCGTGTCAGATTTGTGCTGGATAATATGTGCTATTCCGGAGGGAATCAAGAGAGCACGTGATACGGTAAGAGTGGTCTTCTTACGCGTCATTATATGTGAGTGAAGCTGAGGGGAACTCTGACATGTGACTTTGGCTGGAGGCCATTATTATATTTCTCAGGACAGACTACGCAGGGGTGGTTGGGAGGACGCTGAATTCATTCTCAGAGGAGATGAAACTGCGTATGGGTGTGCTCGAGGTGCCACCTAAGAGTATAGAGTAATTGGTATTATTCTTATCCCTGACTTGAGAAAGTGCGAGGACAGTAATCGTTAAGTTCCTTCGTTAGGAGCGATTACGTGGGTCAAGAGCGTGATGCTACATCGCTGTTAGAGCGAGAGGAGAGACAACATTGTATGTAAATTTAAGCGTGGGTGACCACAGGTCACGTGCGGAGGCCTGTGATTGGAGGGCACCCTATGCTTTCCAATAGTCGAGTGAGGCCACGCCTGCTGGGACGTGTTACCTCACCCTGTGGACTTGTGTGTGGAGGGAGAGTCATTTGTGTATTGTTATTGTGCATGCTTGGGAATTATCTTTTGGGTTGGGATTTCTTTTCAGCTTTCTTTTCTTTGATTAAACATTGTTTTAAAATTGAATTTACCCTCAGTGTCTCATTTGATTGTGGTTGTTTTCCTTATCTATTCTTTTAGTTGCAGGGAAGCGACAATCTGGTTTTGTATGAAAACCTTAGGGAATTGTGTCTGCTTATTAAATTAACATCTTTGGATTAAAGGGCAATAATTCAGGTAGACCAAACCTCCCCAGCAGCGACAGTAGTATTCTTTGAAAAGGATTTATATATCTAAATATGATCTATCTTCATAGAGCCTTGTTGTCGTGGGTTCGCTGTTGCCTGACGTATTCGGTCCAGCATGCCCTTCTTGACAAGCCTAAATAAACAATTGAGAAAAATGTTAAGGATTCAAGAGATGCAAATATTTGACTTACAATACAATATGATTTAGGAATAGGAAATGCCCACACAGTGTGCACAGAGTTTTGCTGATTTTATGACAAGACCTTGCAGCCAGAGCGGAACGCCTGGAGGGATGGCCCCAGTAGTGTCCTGCAGTGCAGACACGCTCTTGCAGTTTGTGCTGGAAAGGTATAATTAATAGGAGTCGCGTCTCAACACAGTTTCCACGTGTGACACATACCTGAGGCTCTGTCACAACTTCCAGTGGAACATCTTCCTCAGTCGTGCGGTGACTGGTCAGCATGTATTTCAGTTGCTTGCAAAGCTTTCGGATTTTCTCGTCTGCAGTGAGATAAACACCAGCATAAGATGATGAATTCAGTCACCATGTTTTCAACTTATAAAAAAGTTTTCATTGCTGATAAACATTTTAGTGATGTGAGTGCGGATTCAATGCCACGTACTTCACTAAAACAAAGTATGAGTGAAAAAGAAAAACAAATGTCCCAAATAACTTTTTCAGCTGATGTTACTCGTTTACAGGAAATAGTGATACCACTGTCTTATCAAGTCTCTCACGATCAACGTAAAATCTCGTGCTGGTCCGGGAAGTGTTGCAATAAAAAGCAAACATACTTACGGTACTTGGTTTCAAAAGCAATTCCCGTTAGGATTCCAAGCAGCACAGCAATAAAAACAACACCAGCTGTGATTGACAATCCTGTATCCTGATTTTCTGATTGTAACACATCATCCACAGTCTCTGAAAAGACATCGCTGCGTCAATGAGTGTCAAACAACATTCATGTATACAAGGTTTCTTCTAACGAGATGACATTTCCATGAACTATCTCAATTACATGTTTACTATATTCAACTGCTACATAAAATGACAACGAAAGAAAGGCATGTATAATTACTAAATAGTGGACGGACGGACTTAATGACATCCGGACTAACTGAATGAATGATGAACCATCTTACATCCTGACCGATGGCTGACTTTCTGTCTGACTGCCAGGTCGACCTTCTGTCTGACTGTGATGGACTTCCTGTTTTACTGAATGTGACTGACCAGTTGAAAAGGCCGTTTCCTGCCCCGTTCATGATATATTTTAGGTCAGATTTCTTAGACAGGATTGTGGACAAGTTGGAAGGGAAGGGAAGGTCTTGTAAACACTTTTTGTATTTTGCTTTGGCACGTTGTAGACTGTGAACCGTAGCTAAAGCAGTCATACAGAGGGGTATATGCATCGTAGATGTTCACCAAGTATCATTCACTCACAGACAAAATTACACGTCTAAAGACAGGCGAAGAGAGGCGAGCATGCTTTGGGGTTGGACGATATGTAAGGTGCAGTGCCGTAGTTCTATTTCCAGGACGGGAAACATCTGGGTTTATTCAAATACCTTGGCAATTATATATTGGCCGCAACGCTGCGTCGTAAATTTGTCCATGTGTGTTATTTTGGTTCAACGGCTATGGCGTGCCAAAGCAAAGAAAAAAAGAAAGCATTTACAAGAACTTTCCTTCCTTTCCAACTTGTCCACAATATATAGCAGTTCCTGGCAGTCCATCCCCTAGTGCTCTCCCCTCTTGCATGTGTACACGGTCAGAACTTCAGCCTCTACTTGCTTGTTGAAACCATGTGTTTTGACAGGGGGAAATAGGCGAGCATGCTTTGGGGTTGGACGATGTGCGAGGCGCAGTGCCATGGTTCTATCCCTGGAACGGGAGAAACCTGGGTTTAAATAATTATCTTAGAAAGGATTGCTCAGGGGATGATACAGTTGAAGAGTGATCATGCATCGTGAATGAATGGATAAGTGCATGGCCGATAAATCAGTACAATGCCCTTAATGGCATGTTGACAGCTTTGAAATGATACATGCACATATCACATCGTGTGCACAGCTCACATCATAGGCATACTGAAATGTTGCTTAAATGTTAATAAAAAGTTTCTCACAATCCGATTCAGGATTGATGCCTACAGATTAAAAAAGTCAACAAACAGAAAGAGTGGTTTGGTAAACTTATATTTGTCTTACGCTGCTTACACCTGTAGAAAGTGAAATCTCCAAAAAATTTGGGGATTTTTGGAGGGGCAGTCACAGTGCCTAGTGGTCTGTCGGCGTTAACACCAAACACTTATATTCTTTCTCTGCATTTCCCACAAACGTATAGTTTTTGCTACCATAAATAACAGGAGTAATTTTGACAGGGAAATGTCTTGTCCTTCAAATGTTTTCATTAAAAAATATATTAAACCTTTATTCGAAACCATGAGTAATTGCATCGAAGGGTTTTGTCATGGCTCTCTACATACATTTACTCTCAATGTAAACATAAATTCTATCGTTTGGCATATACAATTTTAGAGAGCTGGAAATAGTAGTTTTGTTGTTGTGCATTCACAAATATTGCTTTTTCCGCAGAAGCTGGCTTTGTGGACAGTTCATTACTAGCAGGAGTCTTCTTTGAACACACAAAAAGAGTGATGTTTTTGTGCATTAAATTTGTAAATACATCAGGAAGTGTTTTTCTTGCTTGGCTCTACTCCTGTCGGAGATAGTGAAGCAGGACCCAAACTCTCAGCAGCCGGAGGTCCCAGCTGATGAGGGGGGCACATAAAGATTTCAGACATGTTATTCGCAATTAACAACAATAAAAATGTAGTAATGGAATGTAATAAATGATAACATTGAGAACCTTTCTGCTTATGAAAAATTTCAAAGAATTCTGCCATTTCATTATCTCCTTATCACAATTTTCATAGGAGCGAATAGCTCGTGCCCATCGTGCACAGAAGAGGATGAAACTGCAGAAAAACATTCTGCTGAAATAGCCACGTACCAAACTGTCAAGGAAGGTATCTAAATTGTTCCTTACAAAAAGAAAACTAAGCAACCACAAAGAAGACACGAGTTTTGAAGGTTGCTAATGTAACAAACTTATAAAATATGTTATTCTACGGCGAAGGGGAATGTACATCACTGCGGAGGTGGTGAAAGCACGCCCCGACTGAAAAACTTTCTTCCAGACGAATGATGAGTTAGAGCGATACATAACAGGAAAATCAAGGAAGCACGTTATTCATGCGGAAATTAGAATATTTTATGTGTGTGGAAGTTGTAAACTGTTGTCCTCAGTTCCACAGTATGCTTTATTCATTTCCCTATCCCCAGTTCTCTCCCCTTTCCCTATATATTACCAATCCCTTCATACCACCTCCCCTGCATTCAACTGTTAAAGACGCGTGGAAACTCTTTGACGAAGAGGATAGTTACTTTTCAAGCATTGCTTGATTGAAATCGTTTGTTCTTTATTTACTGTTAAGTTTATCAATGAAATTAATATTCATCACAATTTGTTTAAAAGGCATATTTCATCCAGTTGTATGTCAGTTGGCACGAATGTAACAAATTCCACTGTTCACAGAAAGTGAGCTCGCCTCTCTCTCAATGTGTCGGTTACAAATATTGCGTCAGGTTTGATATTACTGGAGTCAGGTGTACGCCTAATGCTGTGGACCCGAATCTGCGCGTGTGTTCATTGACTATCTGCATAGCGAGAACCATCTTTAACGGAAAAGTGCATTTCCAATTGATGCACATTACACAGACTTACTCTCAACAAGGAGCTTTCCGCCACAGTTGGGTATAGGTCTTTTCTGCCTTCCCTTTTCCAAGCAGATGTAGTCTCCCTCGTCTTCTTCTGTCACGTTGGTGAGGGTGAAGGTCAGATGTTGATGTTCAAGGTCACAGCGAGGCAGCAGACAGCGAGACAGGAAGGCTTGGTCCACCTGGAAGGAGCAGTCCTGACCAACGTTGATGACGTCACGACCTCCAGGATGGACCACCACCATGGACGTCATCGGAGGCAGGCGGAAGTGCAGGGTGGCGAAGGCCTCTGTCTGGACCTTGTAGGGAGTCTGGAATGCTCCTCCATATTCGTTGTCAACTGTCAAAACAGGACAACTACGACTTTGCACATTTCACACACACACAGCGAGAGAGAGAGAGAGAGAGAGAGAGAGAGAGAGAGAGAGAGAGAGAGAGAAAGAGAGAGAGAGAGGGAAGAGAGAACGAGAGAGATAGAGAGAGAGATATAGGGGAGGAGCGACCGAGCGAGAGAGAGAGAGAGAGAGAGAGAGAGAGAGAAAGAGAGAGAGAGAGAGGGGGGGGCGGAGAGGGAGGGAGGGAAGGAGGGAGGGAGGAAGGGAGGGAGGGACGGAGGGACGGAGGGACGGAGGGAGGGAGGGAGGGAGGAAGTGAGGGAGGGAGGGAGGGAGGGAGGGAGGGAGGGAGGGAGGGAGGGAGGGAGGGAGGGAGGGAGGGAGGGAGGGAGGGAGGGAGGGAGGGAGGGAGGGAGGGAGGGAGGGAGGGAGGGGGAGGGCGGGAGGGAGGGGGAGGGAGGGAGGGAGGAAGAGAGAGAGAGAGAGAGAGAGAGAGAGAGAGGAGAGGCGAGAGGAGGGAGGGAAGGAGGGAGGAAAGAGAGAGGAGGGAGGGAGGGAGGGAGGGAAGGGAGGGAGGGAAGGAGGGAGGGAGGGAGGGAGGGAGGAGAGGAGGAAGGGAGGGAGGAGGAGGGAGGGAGGGAGGGAGGAGGGAGGGAGGGAGGGAGGGAGGGAGGGAGGGAGGGAGGGAGGGCGGGGGGGAGGGAGGGAGGGAGGGAGGGAGGGAGGGAGGGAGGGAGGGAGGGAGGAGGGAGGGAGGGAGGGAGGGAGGGAGGGAGGGAGAAGAGAGAGAGAGAGAGAGAGAGAGAGAGAGAGAGAGAGAGAGAGAGAGAGAGAGAGAGAGAGAAGAACCGAACGAGTTTATTAAAAAGGCCACCGATCCCGTTCAAGTGTACAATGTGCGTACATTTCAATTCCCAAGGAAAACAATTAATCAACGTAAAAATTGTCAAGCTCCGTGGACTCCAGAGCTTCTAGTCTGCGCTTGAACGCTGTGTACAGGTAAATTGTTACGAAACGCATATTTCCCCTTTGGTGTTGGTTGCTGTTGATTTATGCAGTGGGATGGGTATCGTCTGCCAGACCATGTGTAGCCTAGATATTTCTGCCAGACCGATATTAATTGCAGGAAGTGTGCTATGTGTGTGGAAACTTAGAAGGGAAACCGGATAGTGAACCTTGTTTTCCTTCCTACAGTGAGATTGACTTAATAGAACGTTTAATCTGAGATCGAGCACATCTCGGTTTGTGTTTAACCATTAATCAATCCCCAGTGAACTTTTCAGAGGACGGACGATGAGGTGGCTCAATTAACTGATCAATGAAAATTGACTGGCGAGATAGACAAGTGATTGGTCAGTTGGAGGAAAACGCGACTCAAGACCATCTCTAATGATGTGATTGGACGAAAACAGCGAGAAGGTTTTGGCTGTCATATTTAACCCGTGTTGCATAGAGATACGAGGCGCCCGTTCGAGTTTTTCACAGGAACAGACTATGATGGTAAGGGGTGCCCTGTTTGTATGATCGCCTGTGGTGCGAGCTGTAAAAAGGATGAAGTTTTGGCTACAGAAAATTCCAGAGAAATGCCCGGCCGTTTTCCACGTGTAACGCCGCATCGCCAGCGTGCGGAATGGAATTCTGCACTCGCTCTCGCCTGGAGGAAAACCTCAGCCTCAAGTTTACAAGTTTCTCCTTTGCAAGTTTTCCCCCCTACAGAGAATGCGCCACCGTCGCCCTGCCCTGGGAAAATGACTCCAGAAGTTCTCCTGTGGTCAGGAAAAGCCCTGCTATAGAGCGGAGACTACCTCCGTCATTGCACCGACGTTCCCCATATGCTCACAGCTGTCCCGCTGCCTGTCACGATAGGCGTAACTGTGTTGTCTGCTAATAATCTACACAGAGGCCCGAGCTACGAGTCTTCATCTACGTTCATCCCCTGAGCTCTCTCCACCACAGCCAGCCCAAGTTCAAGTCTCAGGACCCCGCTTCATCTACTTGGAGAAGAATACCTCCTGCCCGCTCCAATGCAGGGCATCTCATTTTCATCGGTTGTGAAAGTGAATTCCTCAATGGATATCCAAAACCCCTCTCCCTCCAGTTGTGCTCCGCTCTCGTGCCCGCGCGGGCCAACTCGCCTCTGATTGGCTGAAAAGACGTCGAAGCTCAGTTAAGTATCATATCGGTCTGGCAGACAAGCTTAGTTTGGTTATATTTTTGGGGAATGATTTATTTTGCTTATCATGCTTAGACTTAATTCATAATTGATTGTATCAGCGATTTTGCCCTTAAGCATTTGACTTACCCATGATTAAAGAACTTTGAATTTTGATTTCTGTATTCCCATCTCTCATTTACAGACTTATTTCATCCTTGTTTGAATGAGAATGGAAGGTTTCAAGTAGGTATGTGCAGTTCACCCCTAGACAGAAAACGATCCAGAACTGAATATTAATCATCTTATACCGGCTTGTGACACATGGGGGCTCGTCCGGGATTTTGAATGTAATTAATAACCGATGAGGCTTTTTGTAAAGTAAACATAACGGGAGTCTTGCTTATAGGATGAGCGTGATTGCGTTTTGGATTAATGGTTGTTGTGACATGACCTGCATTACTGATTCACCTTTGCTCACATGAGTTGCTATGCCTTGGGAGTGAATGGTTGTTATAACACGGCCTGCCCGTTGATTGTTTGATTGACCTTTGCTCTTGTGAATCTGCCACTTTGTGTGACTCGATTCAACATTATTGAGTCCACTAGAAATTGTGCAGTTATTTAGTGTTTGGAGTCTTGCCGATTTTCTCTTTAGTGTTTGAGGAATTAGTAATTTCACGAAGGGTAAAGAATTGCCGACCATTGATATGATCTATTCAGTAGATAAGGCAGGATTAGAGTTGTTGATCGAGAAGTTTGGTTTGAGTGCAGGCGAAGGGGCTACTGAATATGATTTGCTAGGGATTTTGTGCAAATTCAGAAGAGAGGAGTTAGTGAGGAGGGTAAGGGAGAAGTATGAGAGAGAAAAACGAGAGATGGTGGGAAGTGGGAGGAGAAGAAAAAAAGAGAGAGACAGGAAAGGGAGAGAGAAGAAGCAGAGAGAGAGAAAGAGAGAAAAAGAGAGAGGGAGTTGAACAAATTGGAGATAGAGGCAGCAGAGAGAAAGGCAGACAGAGACAGGGAGTTGGAGTGGGAGAGATTTCAGGCTGAGCAAAGAGAGAGAGAGAGAAAGCTAGAGAGGCTATGAGGAGAGAGAGAGAGAAGGAGAGAAGAGGAGAAACGGGAAGAAGAGGAAGAGAGAGAGAGAGGAGAGACAGGGAGGAGAAGGAGTCAGTGGCGAAATGGACGGAAATACAGAGGCAGAGACAGATAGAGCAGTGGGAAGAAGAAAAGAGACAGAGAGATAGAGATAATATCCGATGCCACAGGTGTTTTGAGAAAGGACATAGGAGTTGTGATTGTCGAGTCCGAGGGAGTGGATGGAGGAAGGAAGAGCGATGTGTGAGCCAGCCACCTAGGAATGTCAGATGTTTCAGGTGTAGGAAAATAGGGCACATGGCACGTGACTGTCGAGTGAGGATAGATACTGATAGGAAGGCGCATGTGGCCTTAGTGAGAAACATGACACGCGACTGCCGAGTGATAGTGGTTCCTGATACTAGGCCACGAGTAGCCTTTATTAGATACCTTGGCATAGTGCCAGAGAAGAGCGGATCTGTGGGTGAGACCGTGGGTGGAGTGGAGTTTGGAGAGAGTGCGTTGTGTAAGAACCATTGACTCTGTCAGGAGAGGGAAAGTGTTGAGGAGCAATTCGTTCCGTATGTATCTCCAGGAAAGTTGTGTGTGGGGAGGAAGGAGGTGCCTGTTACTGTGCGCCGTAGTACAGTCTCGGACATCACGTTGGTGCGGTCTGGAGTTCTTGCTGACTGGGGGAGTCGAACACTGGGAAAAAGGTTCCGTGGGTTGATGCTGCAGGTGTCGAGCATTCTAGCTCCCTACATGAGGTGAGATTGGAGACCAAAGACTATAGTGGTCTCGCAGTGGTTGGGGTGTCAGAAGAGCTGCGTATCCAAGGAGTAGACGTATTGTTGGGAAATGACTTCGCCGACCGGAAGGTGGTGGTCAGTTCGGAAGAGGCTGCACTTGCCTTGGGTCAGAAGGAAGTGGTTGGTTCGGGGGAGACTGTATATGTCTTGTGTGAGACGAGAGAGCCTGTAGGGCTCAGAGTCCTGACTGAGGAGAGTCAGTTTGAGAAGGGGAATGATGGAGTTCTCCCTTGTGAGCCTGTAGTGCTCGGAGTCCTGACTGAGGAGAGTCAGTTTGAGAAGGGGAATGATGGAGTTCTCCCTTGTGAGCCAGTAGTGCTTGGAGTCCTGAGTGAGGAGAGTGAGTTGGAAGAAGGTAGGGATGATGTGATTCTCCCTAGTAGGGTGTCGATTCGTTCCACCCAGAAGAGGAAGAGGTTAGAGTCTTGTGCTGAGACTGATGTGGAGTTAGGAGACTCGTTTTTGTCACCCATGCTAGGTGACGATCATTCTAATGATCGAGAGAGAGATGGTGGTGAGGCAGATTCACCGGTCTTGAGTCCAGAGACAGTGGGAGAGAGGTTAGCTCTAATGGAAGAGCAGAAGCGTGACCCTGATTCACGTGCTCTGTGTGAAGAGGCAGAGGAGGAGAGAGAGAGCGAGTCTCCAGGATGTTTCCTGGGAGAAGGGGTGTTTGTGGTTCAAGGCCAGCCCCGAGATGCCACTGTGTGAGAGAGGTGAGAGAGAGAGAGAGAGAGAGAGAGAGAAGAGAGAGAGAGATTGAAGGAGAGAGAAGTAGCTCAAGCAATAGTTGGAATCAAGACTTAGCCCTGACATTGGAGTCCTGGAATCCCAAAACTTCGTCAGTCCCATTTAGACATATGGCTTGGAATGAGGATCTTGAGTGTTGGTATTTATTATGAGGGCACTACATAGTTCCTTAACTTCTTTGACTGATTAAATAAAACATATTGTAATGTTGAAACCTTTTTAATCTCCTTAAGGTGATGATTCTGAATGACATTCGTTATTGTATCATGATATATACACAGAAAGAGACAGCCATTGTTAAAATCACCTTGCGTGCAGTTCACGTGCACTCGAGTGGTGGCGTGTCTCTCCCGTCCAGGCATCTCTGTGTTGGAGGCACCACACGTGTAGTTGGTGCTGTCAGAGCAGGCAGCACTCATGATGACGTAGTGGTCCAAGTTGTCTGTCACGTGACGCACTTCCTGTCCGTTCACCGTCCAGGCAAGACGAGCTGTAGGGTGGCTGTCCACTTCGCAGGTCAAGGTCACACTATCACCTTGATTGACCTTGAGGTCGGTAGTCAGCGTAATGTTCTCAAGATCTGAAAAAACGTATTCTGCACAAAATTAGTCTAAAGATGAATTACATTAAATGTTAATATTGTACGCTTTTACCATTAAACAGTTTTTGCCATTGTATTTAATTTTCTGTGAAATTTCATTTGTCATATTACAAAACAAAGAGCAACCCTTGCTTCAATCCATCGCCATCAGTCCCAGAGAGAAGGAAGAATTTCGTCCACACATCAGTGAAGAGGAAGATGGACGAATATCTTGGAGGACCAATCCCAACAAAGCTGCCGCTCCTGACAAACATCACTGCCAGAATTCTGTAGTTTTGTGCTCATCAGCTGTCGTACATATCTATGACTACATCTAATCATTGCTTTGACACATGTCACTCACCACTGTCTTCGAAAACTGCCGCGTTGTCCTGAACCAACTACCATCTTCCCTGTACTAATTGATTGATCAACTACAGTTTGACTACCGATGTAAATGTTGATGCTGCTGTACTGTGTGAATTATGTCAAACATGTTTACATCTAAAATAGGTGAGCACTACCCACTCACGCATCCACCCACCCACTCATCCATCTACCTACCAAATCACCCATCCACCCACCCCATTACCGACTCACCCTCCCACCAACCCACCCATCCATCCACCCACTCACTTACTTTCCCACTCACCCACTTACCCTTCCTCTCACTCACTCACCCACTCACCGTTCCACCAACCCACCCACCCACCCACTTAGCCTTTCACCGACCCCCTCACCCACTTTACCCCCCACCAACTCACCCACCCAACCACCCATCCACCACCCACTAACTTTCCCACCCACCGACTTACCCTTCCACCCACCCCTCACCCACTAACCCTCCCACTAACACACCCGCCCACCCACCAACCCACTCTTGTTTCCACCCACACACTTACCCTTCCATCCACTCCCTCACCCACTCATCCTCCCACCAACCCACCCACCCTTCCACACACTCACTTACTTTCCCACCCACCCTCTTACCCTTCCACCCACTCACTCACCTACTCACTCTCCCACCAACCCACCCACCTGTCCACTTACCCTTCCAACTACTCCATCACCTACTCACCCTCCCACCAACCCACCTACCCGTCCACTTACCCTTCCATCCACCCCCTCGCCCACTCACCCGCCGACCTTCCTACTCACCCATCAACCAGCCCACTTACTCTCCCACCCACCCACTTACCATTCCACCCATTCCCTCACACACCCACTCTCCCACCAACCTATCCATCCATCGACTTACCCTTCAGCCCACTCACTCACCCATCCACACGTCATCTCACCCATCCACCCACCCATACACTCTCCCATCTACCCACTTACCCTTCCACTCATTCTTTCACCTACCCATCCATCCACCCACTCACCCACACACAAGCGGAACTACCCACTCATTCATTCACCCACCCGCTCACCCATCCACCCACCCGCATCCACCCACGAACTCACACATCCACCAACCCCCTCACCCACGCACCCTCCCACCAACCCAGTTACCCTTCCACCCACCCACTCACCCATCCACCAACCTCCTCACTCACTCACCCTCCCACCATCCCACCAATCCATCCACCCACCTACTCACTCCTCCACCCACCCCCTCACCAACTCACCCACCCACCTACTCACTCACCCATCCACCCACCCACTCACTTTTCTAACCACCCACTTACCCTTCCACCCACCCCCTCACCCACTCACCTTCTCACTTACCTATCAACCCACCCCTCACCAACTCACCCACCCACCTACTCACTCACCCAACCACCCACCCACTCACTTTCCTATCCACCCAATTACTCTTCCACCCACCCCCTCACCCACTCACCTTCCCACTCACCCATCCACCCACCCATTCACTTTCAAACCCATCCACTTACCCTTCCACCCACACTATCGTCCATCCACCCACCCCTTAACCAGCCCACCTAATCACTCACCCATCCGCCTATCTCCTCATTTTCCCACCCACCAACTTACCCTTCCACAACCCACTCACCCGCCCACCTACCCATTCACCCATCCACCCAACCACTCACTTTCCAACCCACCCACTTAGCCTTTCACCCACCCACTCACCCGCCCACTTACCCACTCACCCATTCATCCACCCACTCACTTTACCACCCACCCACTTACACTCCCATTCACCCACTTCCCCTCCACCATCCACTCACTCATCCACTCACCCACCCACCCATCCTCCCACCCACCGACTTACCCTTCCACCCACCCACTCACCATTCCACCCACCCACTCACCCATCCACCACCCACTCACCCTCCCACCCACTCACTCACCCTTCCACCCAACCACCCACTCATCCACCCACCCACCCATTCACCCACCCACTCACCCTCCCACCCATTGTATTTTTAGTTCGACACCAGACTGAGCAGACAGAGGAGAATAGTTTCGCGTCTGAAAAAGATATCACCTCGATTCCACAACTGCTTCATGGCAGCAGCTTCGACTTTTCTGAACGATTTTTTTTCTTCTCAAGGGCGACAATACTTTATTCGGTTATCGATATATATATTAATACGATTTTTTTAAATCTGTGGAACGACATAGACATGTGATTATAGGATAGCTTGTATCTGAAATTATTATTCTTAAAAACGAGTTTTACGTTTTTCATGGTGAGCACTTAAGTTTCTTCAAATGGTTTAATGAAGTCTTATTGTATTTCTTTTTGTATTGCATGATATCATCAGCCATCCTTGGGGTTTTCTACCCGTTACTATGTATCCCATGAACATTTTGTTGTAGTGTGCTTCAGCCATCAGAGCGAGGGAGACAGCAAAGGTGGGACACTCACAGACCACGTCCACGGTGACAGAGGCGTCTCCACTCATTTTTGTGATCTGGAACAGCTGGTCGTTCCTGGCCTGGCAGAAGTACTGACCTCTGTCCTCCCTGGTCAAAGGGCCAAGGGTCAGAGTTTTCGCTTTCCCCTCCAGAGACCGCTGTGTATCATGGGGGAAGGGGAGGTAACTCCAGCTGTAGCCGTCTGCAGGAACTTTGGGAAAGGCCCTGGTCACCTCACAGGTCAAGGTCAGGCTTTCTCCCAGAATTCCCTTGACCACGGGGCCTGAGGGCTTGATGCGGACTTGGGGAGGCACTGGAAAAGCAGACGTGTCAGAGGATGAGGTGTAGAGAGAGGACTGTGTGGATAGGCAGTTGTCATGGGATACGGCACTCAAGCTGCGACGTGACTCTCCTCAGATCTCTGCGTGGACGTGGAGAGAAGCACAGGACGGTGGAAAAATTCATGTCGTCATTAGAGGCAGCAAAAATGGTCGTAGAAATCTGCATATACTTTATGTAAATAAAAATCAATTTCGCACGAAACCAAACAAAAAATCTCTGTGCAACAATGTTGAGAACTTTTTTAAAATCCATAACACTTAAAACGAACACACACGCTCATATGCATTCTGCACGCGTGCGTGCGCACACACACACACACACACACACACACTCACAAATGCACTCACACACACATACACGCGCGCACACACACACTCACACATGCACTCACACAAAAATGTACGCACGCACGCACAGACATACATATGCACGCACACACACACATGTACGCACGCATGCACACACACACACGCACGCATGCAACCCTCCCCCCCACACGCACACACACAATGTACGCACGCATGCACACACACACACGCACGCATGCAACCCCCCCACACACACACACACACACACACACACACGCACACACACACGCACAAGAAACAGGTCACAAGTCGCCCTGGTCATTTCAGTAACACAGCCCTGTAACATCATTTGGGGTTAACTAGGCGCATTTCCTGTTTTGGTTATTTTCAACCTCTATTGTTCCTGTAGAATCAATATGTGGTCCATATACTATGCAAGTCAACATACAAAGATATATTTTTAACATAATGTTTTTGGCCCAACCCTCTAAAAACAAAAATATGATTAGGGTTCGAATGGCCCAAATAAAACTTTTCACTCGGCGCAATGGTTTCTATTCATACTGGCGTATCAGATATCACTGCAAAACTCCTTCTCCGTACTCTCTTCTTGGAGAGAAATTTTCCGTGTAGCGTCTAGAAGAGAGACGAATCCGTGACGTAAACAGGATTTGAAGTTGGACCAATCAGAAATGCCTTACTTAGCTTGTGTTAAACATTCTCCATCTTCGCGTTTCAATGCCGTGTTTATTGAAATCGTAACTTCCAGAATTTTTACCTGTTTTCTTGTGCTTAGTACATGTAAGTAAAGACAGACACAGACAAACATACACGCACGCGCGCGTGCGCGCATATACACATACACACAAAGCTACAAAATGCACGCAGTGAAGTTGTTTTGTCACGTTATTATGATCACAGAAAAACATTTCTGGTAAGCAGTGAAGAAGTGCGTTGATCATTCAACAGTAATAGAGATTTCTACCAGTAACGTTGAAAAAAAATTCCCTGCAAAATTCACCTGGTCAAGACGGGTTTTATGCATGGTCTACCTAAATTGACGATAATAAACTTGCAATTCAATCAAGTGTTAAATTGACTGGGTTTTGTAATATTTTCATTGTGATCAAGGCGCAAGCTGATGTAAGATTCGTGTGTGTGCGTGCGTGCGTGTGTGTGTGCGTGTGTGTGTGCACGTGTGCATGTACGTGTGCATGTACGTGTGCATGTACGTGTGTATTTGCGTGTGCGTGCGTGTGTGTGTGTGCGCGCGCGTGCGTGTCGGTGTGCATGTGCGTGTGCGTGTGTATGTGTGTGTGTGTGTGTGTGTTGTGTTGCACACGCCACTCACCAAAGACAATCAGGTCGTAGTCAGTGCTGGGAGGGGACGTACTCTCCACAGGTCCTTCCCTGGCAGTGCACCTGTACAGGCCTCCGTCTGCCTCCGTCACGTTGTGCAACCACAGCACTTCACCTGACTGACCCTTGACCTCTGCAGAGTCCTTGTACCAGGTGAACACGGTGTCCCTACTCACGATGTAGTGGACGTTCCTATGGAAGATGCAGCGCAGGGAGTAAGGACGTCCACACACAGCCAGGCTGTCTTGTTGTTTGACGATCTCTGGTCTGGGCACGACGTCACCTGGGACTACAAGCAAAAAGACACTGATAATGACGTTAATATGATCATACGTACAAAATTAGAATGAACACACGATTAAACAAATGAAGGAACGAACTAAAAACGGAAAGGCTTCTAGAGACGGGCCACACTAGTGGACTCGTCAGAGTACAGGGGTGTGGGAAGGACAGCCAAGATGGCGGGCCACATAATCTGATTGGCAAACGTTATTGGTCGGTTAATCTGCAGTGAATTCACACACATAATAACAAAACATATAAAGGTTTTTTTTTACTCGTAAAAATGCATCCAATCAGATGCTGTTTCCCGCCAGAGTTTGCAGCCTGCCAACTTTCTGTCTTTCTGACACCCCTCCCCTCGGACTAGTCCACTAGTGTGGTCCGTCTCTGGAGGCATTTAAAATAAACTTTTCATGGCAGCGCACTCCAAAACGCAACAGAACGATGCATGACCTACGAGCAGGAAGAAGATGGAAGAGGACGTGGAGAAAGAGGAGGACCAGGAGGAAAAGGAGGAGAAGACCAGAATGAGATAGAGGAGGAACTGGAAAAGTTGGAGAAAAAACAGTAGAAGGAGGTGGAGGAGTAGGTAGTAGAGGAGGAAGTGGAAAAGTAGAAAGGAAATGAGTAGGTAGTGGAGGAGAAAGTGAAGGAGTAGGATCTGGAGGAGGAAGTAGAGGAGGAAGTGAAGGAGTAGGAAGGGGAAGAGTAGGAAGTGGAGGAGTAAGTGGATGAGTAGAAAGTGGAGGAGTAGGAAGTGGAGGAGGAAGTGGAGGAGAAGGAAGTGTAGGAGGAAGTGGAGGAGGAAGTGGAGGAGGAAGTGGAGGAGAAGGAAGTGGAGGAGGAAGTGGAGGAGGAAGTGGAGGAGGAAGTGGAGGAGGAAGTGGAGGAGGAAGTGGAGTAGGAAGTGGAGGAGTAGAAAGTGGAGGAGTAGAAAGCGGAGGAAGAAGTGGAGGAATAGGAAGTGGAGTAGGACGTGGAGGAGTAGGAAGTGCAGGAGTAGGAAGTGAAGTAGAAAGCGGAGAAGTAAGTAAAGGGGTACAAAGTGGAGGAGTAGGATGTGGAGGAGTAGGAAGTGGAGGAAGATGTGGAGGAGTAGAAAGTGGAGGAGTAGAAAGTGGAGGAGGAGAAAGTGGAGGAGGAAGTGGAGTAGGAAGTGGAGCAGAAAGTGGAGGTGTAGGTATTGGAGGATGAAGTGGAGGAGTAGAAAGTGGAGGAGTAGAACGTGGAGGAGGAGAAAGCGGAGGAGGAAGTGGAGTAGGAAGTGGAGCAGAAAGTGGAGGTGTAGGTATTGGAGGATGAAGTGGAGGAGATGGAAGTGGAGGAGGAAGTGGAGTAGGAAGTGGAGGAAGAAGTGGAGGAAGAAGTGGAAAAGTAGAAAGTGGAGGAATAGGAAGTGGAGTAGGAAGTGGAGGAGTAGGAAGTGGAGTAGGAAGTGGAGTAGAAAGTAGAGCAGGAAGTGGAGGTGTAGGTATTGGAGGAGGAAGTGGAGGAGGTGGAAGTGGAGGAGGAAGTGGAGGAGGAAGTGGAAGAGGAAGTGAAGTGGAGGAGTAGGTAGTGGAGGAGGAAGTGGATGGGTAGGTAGTGGAGGAGTAGGAAGTGGAGGAGTAGGAAGTGGAGGAGTAGGAAGTGGATGAGCAAGACGTGGAGGAGGTGGAAGTGAAGGAGGTGGAAGTGGACGAAGAAGTGGAGGAGGAAGTGGAAGAGGAAGTGGAGGAGTAGGTAGTGGAGGAGGAAGTGGAGGAGTGGGTAGTGGAGGAGTAGGAAGTGGAGGAGTAGGTAGTGGAGGAGGAAGTGGAGGAGTAAGTATTGGAGGAGGAAGTGAAGGAGGTGGAAGTGGAGGAGGAAGTGGAGGAGGAAGTGGAAGAGGAAGTGGAGGAGTAGGTAGTGTAGGAGGAAGTGGAGGAGTAGGTAGTGGAGGAGTAGGAAGTGGAGGAGTAGGAAGTGGAGGAGCAGGACGTGGAGGAGGTGGAAGTGAAGGAGGTGGAAGTGGAGTAAGAAGTGCAGGAGGAAGTGGAAGAGGAAGTGGAGGAGTAGGTAGTAGAGGAGGAAGTGGAGGAGTAGGTAGTGGAGGATTAGGAAGTGGAGGAGTATGAAGTGAAGGAGTAGAAAGTGGAGGAGCAGGACGTGGAGGAGGTGGAAGTGAAGGAGGTGAAAGTGGAGGAAGAAGTGCAGGAGGAAGTGGAAGAGGAAGTGGAGGAGTAGGTAGTAGAGGAGGAAGTGGAGGAGTAGGAAGTGGAGGAGTAGGAAGTGGAGGAGTAGAAAGTGGAGGAGTATGAAGTGGAGGAGTAGGAAGTGGAGGAGGTGGAAATGAAGGAGGTGGAAGTGGAGGAGGAAGTGGAGGAGGAAGGGGAGGAGGAAGTGGAGGAGGAAGTGGAGGAGGAAGTGGAGGAGTAGGAAGTGGAGGAGTAGGAAGTGGAGGAGTAGGAAGTGGAGGAGGTGGAAGTGAAGGAGGTGGAAGTGGAGGAGGAAGTGGAGGAGGAAGAGGAGGAGGAAGTGGAGGAGGAAGTGGAGGAGTAGGAAGTGGAGGAGTAGAAAGTGGAGGAGTAGGAAGTGGAGGAGTAGGAAGTGAAGGAGGTGGAAGTGGAGGAGGAAGTGGAGGAGGAGAACGTGGAGGAGGATGTGGAAGAGTAGGAAGTGGAGGAGTAGGAAGTGCAGGAAGAAGAGGATCCACCTTCCAGCATTCCAATACAAAACCAAAGTTGTTTTGGTGTCAGGAGTTGTCTTCACCTCGCTGGAACCATCTCTCATCACAGCAGTTCACCAAATGACAGAATAAAGACGAAATCCAAATGTGAATATATGTTCAAACTTTTCTCCCATAGCTCAGAAAACTGTGAAATTGACGGTGTCTCTGAGGGTAAACCTGTATTACCCCTACAATTGAGAATTTGAACAGATATTTCAGTGAACACTAATTAGAAATGATTTCCTTACCAGGAGTAGCAACTTTTAACACAATAGCTGTGTCTAACTGAATACACGTCACTCCAAAGTTACTATCATTAGCAAAAGTTAAGCAGTATATACTTCAATTCTCACCAAACACGTGAAGGTCAAGGCCCTTTCTGTCCACGTCGGAGTCAGAAGGTCCACACTGGTAGTTGCCTGCGTCCTGTCTTGTCACACTGTGCAGAGCCAGCCTCCTGGAGCTTTGACCTGGGATGACCTCGCCGTCCTTGAGCCATTGGTAGGAAGGAGGACGGGACACAAAGGCTGGATGTCCATCCAGTTCACAGTTCATTGTCGCAGTGTTGCCTGCTCGTGCGAAGGTATCCCCGTACACGCTGTAGCATGGACGTTGTGCTGCCGGTGCT
>JAWQFJ010001303.1:0-25615 GCA_034096865.1 Theodoxus fluviatilis
TCTAAGTTTTTGTCTTTTTGTGCACTTTAAGTGCTGTAACCATTTTGATCAATTGTGTCACCTTCGGTGAAAATAAACATCTTCAAAATACAAAATGTATGGCAGTTAGCTTGATCAGATTTGGTGTGAAGTATAGTAATTATGATGCTGAACACTTGTGCAAAATTTCATAAAGATACCATTAGTAGAACCTATGGAAATGAAATACCCATTTTCTCGAGTAGCGGCTACCCTTAGGTATATGACCTTTTCACCTAGAAAAAAGATTTGCCAAATTCATCCCACCACACGTGGCCACCAGCACAAGCCAATGAAATGGCTCCATCTATAGCGTCATGGCCAGCGAAAGGGAGGCAACTCTCCTCGTTTCCTGCACCTGCGCATAGACCCCGTGAACTGGCCACGTGTCACCACTTTTCGACTGTTCACTGGAGCGTTTGGATGTACGACTCTGGTGCTCTCCTTAGTCTTCACTGTGTGCGGACTTTCTGAAGGATTTGCTGTCGACAGTTGCGGCCAGCTGTAGGGAAGTACAAACCCTTCCGGCGCTTGCCGTTTCTTCAAATTTTTTAATTCGCTTTTTGTCACATTCATATTCTGTTCCCGCCGGTCCTCAGTGCACGGTCCGGTTTAGTTATGTTGTTGCCTGTTGTCTCTAGCTTCGGCTAGGTGCGTTTGTGAGCTTGTTTTAGCTTGTTGTACGCTTTTGGTTTGAGAGCGAGTTTTGCTTCTTCTTGCGTCTGGTTGACATTTCTGTTGCTTTCTGCCATTCTGGTTCTCCATTTAGGGTTTTTTCGCCTTTTTGGAAACATGGCGTCTCGCTCTCCTGCCTCTCTTCAGGGTACGGAGGTGGTACTGGTGCGCCAGCACGGCTCTGCTTCTATGCGAAAGAGCAGTTGTTCTGTTTCGGTGCCTCCTGCCTCTTTGGTGTGTAAGCGGTCGCGGTCAGGTTCGCGTAAGACACGTTCGCCCGCTTCTTCGGCATGTAAGGCAGACGTTGCGTCGGGGAATAGTTCTTCTCGCGGCGTCTCTTCCTTACCGACCTCTCTGTCTCTGGGGACTGCCACGGGCGTAGTTTCCAAACCTCTGTTGGGTCCCCAAGCAGCTGCTGCATGTTTGCTCGATTTGTCTGAGGCTGCCTTTCTTTCAGCTTCTCAATGGGCGCCCGCTCCGAGTGCTGATTCTCGCTGATCGGATGTTCTTCCGGCGGTTCGGGACGGAGCTGAGTCCCCGTGCGGTCCGATCAGCCTGTTGCCTCGGATCCATGGCTTTCTTCTGATCGTTCGGTTGATCGTATCAGACAGGAGTCACGATTCCGGCAGAGCGTTGCTCTCGATCAGCATGCTGCCTTCGATCCCTGGCGTGACGGGGACGAGTCACGTTACAGGCAGAGCGTTGCGATCGACCGCACGGAGGCAATGCCAATCCGGCTCGATCCGCATGCTGCCTTGCAATCCGGGCGATGGGCCACTCGGCCAGTACAGCGTGTTGGGTTTGCGTCACAGGACAGGCAGAGCGTTGCGATCGACCACACGGAGGCGGTGCCCGTTCGGCTCGATCGGCATGCTGCCTTGTTTCCCGAGCGTTCAGTCACTGGATCCGTGGAACGTGACGAGCTGCTCTTCCGTCAGAGTGTTGCTGGCGACCGCACGGAGGTTTTGCCTTTGCGGTTCGATCAGCGTGCTGTTTTTTCACGGCGATCGCCTCCTCTATTGCTCGATCGGGATTCGCGACACGGTCGAGCGGTGGATAGTGATGGGCAGGGGTCATTTTACGGGATGGGCATGGCTGATGATCGTTCCGCGGTTTTTCCCGGGCGTTTCGATCAGCATGCGTCCTTGGCTTCTCAGCGATCGCGTGAGTTTGAGCGGGTTTCTCACCAGTGTCAGTGCGTTGCGGATGATCGCTTGGATTTGCGTTCGCGTTTCGATCAGCGCACTGTAACCAGTATGGGGGGATCAGTTGATTGCATGGCGAATCGCGATCTGCATTTTGACGCTGATTCTCCCGTTCGTCCCTCTCGGGATCCACGGCTGCGGCAGCACGTTGAGTCCCGACACTATCTCCTTCGTGATTTGTCTGACTCGGGCTTGCGATCGTTTAGTCGGTACGGGTTTCTGATCGTCGCTCCCATAGGTCTATGGACTCTGCGTGTTTTTGATGGCATTCTGCCCGCCTGCCTTCTGGCGCTTTTCCTTTGTGGTGGGGGGGGGGGGGGGGGGGTGTCGGTCGGGGGGGGGGGGGCATCAGTCGGCCCAGGGTGTCGTGTTTCAGCCCTCTCCCCCCTCCCGCACCGGCTACGCTTCCCTGTCTGATGATGGCGGTGCGTTCTACCCAGCCACATCGGACGCAGAAGTTTCTCTGGTGGAAGATGAGGTTCTGGGCGGTCCTCTTGATCCGGAGAAATCCGCTACAGATGTGCATCGGCTCCACCGTCAGTCCGTGTTGGAGTCGGTGGCTCTTTTCTCCGCGGACCTGGGTCATCGGATTGTGTCTTCCGCTGGGCTTGAAACGCAACAATGTTTAGCGGGTTTCATCAATAACGGCCCACCAGCTCAGGCTCCCGAGTTGCGGTTCTCCGCTGATATGCGGTCCTGCTCTTTTTGGTCATGCTCTGGAATTTGCGATCAAGCCAATCGAAATTTCACGCTGGTAGAGAGCCTCCAGACGTGACGCGGGCGTTGGGAAATTCTTTCCCGTGGTCGTCATCGTCCTCCCCTCCGTCGGTGTTTCACCCCATGATTGTGCCTTGGCTTATCACAATGCCTGATGCACAACTTCCCTTCCAGCCTTTCTCTCGGCCTTTGCCCCAGGATTTGTCTTTCCTCTCGGCAGCGAGTGCCTCTCGCGTGGTGGCGGCGGCGAAGGTTCCGGCTATTGCGTTTGACTCCAAGTCTTTCACTAGCCTGGAAAAGGCCTCCTCTGACATGGTGAGGGGTTGCTCGATGCTGGGAACTTTTCTCTCTTCTCTCACTCCTTCTATTGCTCGGCATCATGAGGGGTGTCCCGAGCGGTTTCAGGTACTTCCCACTCGTCAGATTGATCAGGAGGCTGTGGGTAGCTTGCTGTATGCGTTAGATCACACCTATTTGCATCTGGCGGCGCTAGCTCTCCATGTCCATGGGCAGTTAGTGGGCATGGCTCGTGACCAGATGCTGGCGTCTACCGACTTGTTGGAGGCGGAGGTTCGCCAACTCCGTTCTCTTCCTCTTGTCCCCCTCGGCTCGGATTCCGTCTGGCTCTGTTGTCAAGCACTCTGGCCAGCGCCGCCCTGCCAAGAAGCACAAAAGTCAGTCGACTCAAGCTTCGGGCGAGAAGGCTCCACAGGCGGGTTTTTCAGCTCCGTCTACTGCAGTTCTGCCCGCTGGTGGTGGTAAGGGGGTTTCCCCTCTTGCTTCTAGTGCTCCCCCGTCTCGTGGCGGAGCTACTTCAGGACGAGGCTCCGGTAAACGAGGCGGTAGGGGTAGGGCTTCCCATTGGAATCGTCAGCGGGAGTGCTTTCCGTAGAGCCCTCCCACTGCCAGCTTCCCGGCCTTTGTCCCTTTGTCAACCGGGTAGCTCGCTCTCGGGTGCGTCTGTTGTCATGGGACAGGGTGGGGTGGCGGATAGCCAGGGAGGGCTATCCCCCCTGTTTGAGCAGTCTGTTCACCCTACAGGTGTTGCCAGTCTTTTTCTCTCCCCTGCCATTGGGCCCAGTCCTTTTGTGCTGATCTGTGTTTGTCCCGGTGGGGTATGTCTCATGCCACGGTTGTCGCCTCAACCTTCGTGTCACGGTTTAGCCGTTTCACTTTGCCACGTTGGGGATGATAGGACTTGCAGTTTGGGGCCTAGTGTTTTTCCTCCTTCTTCTCCTCCGTTTCCCGTCACCGTTGCTGACTCCTTGGACACTCAGGTTGCTCCTTGTGGGAGCTCAGGTGGGAATGCCCAGTTCGATGGTCCTTCCACGTCGACGGGTCCGGCTGGTCCCGGGGGTTGTCGGCCTGCTTCGCCTCTGGCTAGCTGTGCTCTGGCTCCTTTGGCCTCCTGCTCGTGCGACCAGTCATTCTGCTTGTCGTTCTCCTCTGTCCGCTAGGCGATCTACTCGCTCCTATGTGCAGACGGACCATGTGGCGACTATCTCCCACAGTTTGAAGAGGCGCGGTATCTCTTGCCTGTCTGTTGATCTGGCTTTGCGTCATTGACGCGAGGGTACAAATAGGAACTATAATGCTAAGTGGTCAGTCTGGGTGCAGTTCTGTCAAGCTCGGCGTCACCCAGTTGATCCTCTTCAGCCTTCGGTGCGACACTTCGCAGATTTCATCTCGCATCTGTTCCACACTCGTTCACTGTCTCACGCCTCTCTCTGTAACTACTGCTCGGCTATCACCAACACAATCAAGGCCACACGTGGCGTTGACTTGTCTTTCTTGTCCGAGGATCCCACCGTTAAGCAAGTCTTGGATGGGATGAAAAACAAGTTCCCGCGTCAGCAGATTTCTCCCCCGCTGTGGGATCTGTTTCTGATTCTGGATTTCTTATCGATGGTGGAGTTCGAACCGTTAGAGTCTTGTTCCTTCAAACGGCTTACTCAAAAGACGGTCTTTTTAGTCATGCTGGCTTGTGCGCGTCGCATCAGTGATGTGCACGCTCTGAGTGGTCTCCCGTCGGACATTGAGTTTTCCGACAGGGATTCTTCGTGCTGCCTGTCTTTCCTTCCGGAGTTTCGTTGCAAGAATCAGAGTGCTCTTTCCGATTGTTAAAGTATTGAGATTAAGAGCCTCTCTTGTATCGTCGATCCAAGCGAGCCTGACTGTGTCAACTGTCCGGTCCGTGCACTGAAAGTTTACCTGGCTAGAACTCACTCTCGTCGTTTCCAACGGCGTAGACTGTTTCTTCCCTTACAACGTCGTCACGGCGAGATATCAAAAACATCCATTTCGTGCTGGATTCGTCTTTTGATCACGGCCTCGTATAGGAATGCGCAGCTCGTTTCTCCGGTTGGTGCGTCCAGGACTCATGTGATTCGCAAGGTTGCGACCTCTGTGGCTTCTGCCAAGAATGTATCGCTGTCTCATCTCATGCGGGCGGCGTTCTGGCGGAGTGACTGCGTCTTCACGCATCACTACCTGCGTGACGTTCGCGTCCGTCGTCTGGACGACACCTTTGGCATCAGCAAGTTGGTTGTGGCGGGTTCAGCTGTCCGCCTTTGAGTGGTGAGTGTTCTTCGTTAGGTTGGTAGATGCACAACCCTCATCCCTTCATGGGTAATCTACCTAAGTGTTATCTACTGGGACAGTATGGAGGGAAAACTTTAAAAAATTTAAAATAATTTCTATGTTTTCCTGACATACTTACCAGTAGACAACCTTAATGTCCCACCCTCCTCCCCATTTTTTGTGCATCTTCACGAGTTCGCTCTGGGTTGTCAAAAAGTGGTAACACGTGGCCAGTTCACAGGGTCTATGCGCAGGTGCAGGAAACGAGGAGAGTTGCCTCCCTTTCTCTGGCCATGACGCTATAGATGGAGCCATTTCATTGGCTTGTGCTCGTGGCCACGTGTGGTGGGATGATTTTGGCAAATATTTTTTCGGGGTGAAAAGGTCATATACACTGAGCAAGAGCAGGGTAGTTCTTCACTGAGATGAAGCCTACACTCTTAACAAAAAGGGTGTTGTTGACAGCCACGCTCTTGAATATATTACATAAACTATACCTTATTCATCCAAAAATTGGAAATCAGTAGTTGTTAGAATACACTGACACTAAGATTGTAGGCTGTTGCTATATAGAGACATAGCATTACCTATCAGCCTCCGTGGCTGTTTAGGGTTGTCCCTGGCTGGACTGCTGGAGCAGGCCCTGAAAGCCCAACAGTCCTCAGTTACAGCTAATGGGGAGGACTTTGAGTTGCTCTGGCCTTAGGATACATTTGCACATGTATGTAGCAGTCATCATATAGACATTTATCAACAGAATGGCATTGAGATTGACCAGAACAGATTAAGGGGTCAGCAAAGCATTGGAAGTTGGCACCATTGCCCTTGGCACATCTATGATTCCTTGTATTTTGCAGGACATTGCCTCTGAACGCTGCTCCATGTTGTTTCGAGCACCAGAGCTGTTTCATGTGGAAGTCAACAGCAGTATAGATGAACGCATTGACATTTGGGTAAGTAGCATGCAGCTTTTGTGGTCATTATGTTTAATTAACCCTTACAATGGCAGTCCCATACAGATATGCACCAGATGCCTATCTGTTGTCTTCATTGATGAGATACATGATATGCACATGGAACTTTCAGTGGATGGTTTCTGTGTTTAGATAAGTTGATAGGCCTGGAGTGAAAGATCATACGTCACATAAATTCTCTCAAGAGCGAGAGTACGAGTCAAATTAAGCAGACTGACCAAGTAAAAATGAAGAAAAAAAATCTTCAATAAATTGAATAAATGTAGACTGAAATTAGAAAGTCACTATTCTTTTTTATGTTGTGTTTGTTCATTTCTTAACATTTCATCGATACATAGTTTTTGTGTATATTGTACAGCTTAGGAGCTATGATAGATAAAAGTGAAGTGGTGATGATTTTTTAAAAGTCTCTGTTAATTTGCCAACGAGGTGCTTTGTTATTACGCCATGGTAAAGGTTAGTTATTGTAACAAAAGAACTGGTCTGGACATATGAAGCGGAACAAGATGAAACAGTCAACGTTTTGAGTGTTGCACTCTTCATCGGTACAAAACAAACAACAAACAAAAAAGAAAACTCAACTGTGAGACATGTTTGGGCAGGGGAAGGCGTGGCTGTGAAGTGATGGAAGTGAAGGGTTTAGAAGGGTGAACATATTTCAGATGTGAACAGAAAACACAGAAGTCTATCCCAGGTTGCAGTGACTTGTTAGTAGTCATTATGTTTCTGTGGAAATGATCACTGGTAAGCAGGTTTGTCTTGTCAGTCTTTGTTGTCAGAGATTTCTGAGACTATAGAAGGATTGCTGAAGCTGAGGTTGTGGTTAAGGTAACTCTAAACCTATTCTTTCTTCTTCTTCTCCCTCTCTTTTTTCTTTTTCTTTAGAAGAGGCCAGATTGAACGTAACCCAAAATTTCACTGGAAACTCTTTTTTAAACTTTAATAGTGGATTCCCTCAGTGCTCATAGGACAGGGAAAATGAGACAGCATGCAGTTTGTTGTTTATCATCAAACAATTTTTTCTTGTTTTTCTTGTTTTCTTTTTTGTGCATGATTGTAAGAAAAGGTGAGGGTTGGCAGAAAAATAGGATCAGTCAGGTTACTGTAACTACAACTTTTTTTATTCTTTTGCCTGTTCTTCCCATGTTGGTTGTTGACTTTGGAAAGTTCTAGTCATACTTTAAATATGCAAAAACTATGCATGTTATGTTGTGTTAAATATATAAACATTATTGAGATTGAATATGTGAAGTAAAAACTTTGAAGAACAAAGGACATTTTATTTTTTTCTGTTCTTTTTAAAGTGATTTTCAGAAGGTCGGATAAGGAAAAAATAGGGCATGTTACATGTATAGAGCTGTTAGTTTCTATTTTCTATGCCCTTATCATCAGAATGAAATTTTTAGTCTTGATGGCCACCGTTGCTATGTCACTCATTGCCACTCTGCAAAAGGTATGGGCTGGCTGTCCAGTTTTCCAACTCAAACTAATTGTTCTAGATTTAGCAACTAACACAGGCAAAGCAGAAGGCTCTACCCCAAGATCATCACAAAAGTTGTGACTAAGGTAGCATGGTTAAAATTCAAAAAGTAGTCGGTAGGTGGACCTGACACATTTTTCTGTTTGTATTAGGAGGCCAGATTGAGACTGTGCAAATATGTGTGTGTTTTAAGAAATGTAGTTTCATCTAACTTAAATAACAATTTCTCTGTTGCTGAAAACATGTTTTAACTTACTGGAAATAGTGCTCATAGGGAAGATGGGACACCACATTGTTGTTTGCTTATGATTTCTTTCATTCTTTCTTCTTTTTTGGGGGTGGGGGTGGGGGTGGGAAATCCAAAAAACGTTTAGGGTTGGCAGAAAAAAATAGGGTCAGTCATGGGGCCTGAACAGTGATCTGGGGTTCATGGCCCACTACAGGTGACTTTCGTGCCCCAGCCACCTGAGGTGTTCTCACGTCCCAGTACCACCCAAGCCCCCACACCTCAGGAGTGACTCTTGCTCACCCCTTCTGTGTGACCCCCATACCCACAAGATTCCCACTGACATCCTTTGGTAAATTATGCTCCCATCCCCTCATCCACCTGTTTCACTCTCTTTCCAGTGATGCCCATACCCCCATGGTTATGAGATGCCCTCACCCCATAATGACTGGTTTTCCCTCTGGAGATGTTCTCACCCCTTACGGATATATATTTCATACCATGTTTCTCTCACTTGTCACCTGACAAAGGAGTTCTCAGGCTCCGAAAGCTTGTGTATAAAATAAACAAGTTGGACTCAAGTCAATTTGTCTATAATTCTTTTTGAAGTCAAAGTCCAACACCAGCTCATATCCCTATTGTAACCACAACTTTCTTCTTTAAAAAAAAAATAGCTTTATAGGAATGACAGCAAAGGGCAGAGAGAGGTGATATGGAGCGTGTGTTAATATTCCAAGTATTCAATATTTGAAAGGAGATCTGCTGTTGAGGGTCCTTCAATGCATTTGCTTCTTGCCTTTCATTGCAGTCTTTGGGCTGTGTGTTGTATGCCATGGCTTTCCTGGAATCCCCCTTTGAACCTGTCTACCAGCGTGGTGACAGTATAGCCCTGGCAGTCATGGGTAGAAACATCAAGTTCCCTGAAAATTCTGGGTATGTTGTTGTCGAAGAATGGATTCATGATTTCTTGTCTTCCTCAGCTGTGTTGTGATGTTTATGTTCTACATGGTCTGTTCACCCAGATTGATTTTCCTCTGTGCTTTTGTGTCCCTCTCAAATGTCTGTCTGTCTACCTGTCTGTCTGTCTGTCTGTCTCTCTCTCTCTCTCTCTCTCTCTCTCTCTCTCTCTCTCTCTCTCTGTCTCTGTCTCTCTGTCTCTGTATCTCTCTCTCTCTCTCTCTCTCTCTCTCCCTCCCTCCCTCCCTCCCTCTCTCTCTCTCTCTCTCTCTCTCTCTCTCTCTCTCTCTCTCTCTGCCTCTGTCTCTGCCTCTCTCTCTCTTTCAAATTTTCTTTCTCTCTCTCAAATTCTCTCTCTCAAATTCTTTCTCATCTCCTTCTTTCTCTCACAACCTCATTCTTTCAGTATATATACCTTTCAATACACACAGATGTGTGTGTGTTAGTGTGATACATATGTGTAGTGTGTGTTTGTATAAGAGTGACTAATGCATGAGTTAAAAAATTATAATAAATCTTAATGTCTCCTGTGTCCGGGATTGCACTCTGGCTCTGTTATTTACACAATGACCATCATTTACTATTCTCAGCCAGTTTTGCAATAGTCAGTTCATGTGACGGAACCCTGGAATATTGGGCAGCACTGCAAAGGACATATCTGTAAGTCTACTGTTTGGATTGATTTTGAGTTGGTGAATCCATTCATGCCATGGGTGTTCTCTGTGCAGATACACCCATGCCTTGGAAGAGACCATTTGCTGGCTGATGACGGTCAACCCCATGGAAAGACCTTTCATTGACCAGGTGCTAGAGCGAGTCAAGTCTGCAGGCTATGTTACTGACAACAGAGTATGAAGGGAGTGCCACTGTTTCAGGAACGACTTTAGTCCACTGGAGTTGAAGCCACTCATTGGCAAGATCCTTTCAGTATTTTGATGTAACAAACTTTCTGGGGATCATACCAGTAAGTATGAATAAGATGACAACATTCCGTTCATACTGTGTGAGGTGTGGAATCATGTTTGAGGCGAAGGATGAGCTGATTGCAGTATATTCCCTTTATGACATGAGCAGATTTGAGTAAGGGCTCTTGGAGTTGTTTTGGTAAAACTGTTTGTCTTTTGGAACCTGTAAGTCATGAACAGATTGAGTAAGAGGTCATGGAGTTGTTTCATTAAAACTGTTTGTCTTTTGGAAACTATTTGTTATGAGCAGATTGAGTTAGAGGTCATGAAGTTGTTTCAGTGAAACTTCTTGACTTTTGGAACCTGTATGTCATGTCATAAAGATTGAATAAGAGGTCATGGAGTCGTTTCAGTGAAACTGCTTGTCTTTAGGAACCTATATGCCTTGAAAAGATTGGATAAGTGGTCTTCAAGTTGTTTCAGTGAAAGTGATTGTCTTTTGGAATGTACCAAGGTTGGTGTATGGCTAAGTTACAAGACACTCTGCTCCTCAGCTATGGAGAGGCTAGGGAAGCTTTTGGAACCTTCTCCAGTAGTGAAGCTGAAGGCAGCTCTGAGCAACAATGAGTGTCACCAGGGAATCTATATATATAAAACCCAAACGGTTTCTGTCTGTGTATCCATCCGTCCGGTCTATGCGGTCGGCTGCCCGTGCACGGATCTCCGCAAAATTTGGCATGTCGCTCCCCCGTCACTGAATGGGGATAGTCGTCGCGTTTTGGAAGGCATACCTCCGACCGTTCAAGAGATATTCCCTCTGGAACTTTTTAGTCATGGGACTGTTGATGGCAAAGGGAGGCAACTCGGCTCCAACGTGTGGTTCATGCATCACAAAGTTTTACGGATTCGAGCTCGCTCATCTCATCACGCATTGATGTTTGGTGAATGTGAGGGGGTTAGGGGTGGGAAAGTATCTACAGTACGGTTATTTAGGGGGGGAGTGAAATGGAAAAGGTGGAGACGGGAAAAGGTGGACACGGGAAAAGGTGGAGACGGGAACAGGTGGAGACGGGAAAAGGTGGAGACCGCTAAACCATCTAGTGTATATATATTATCACCCTGGGCAATTCTTTGATGAAAAAGCTTGCCAGATCCCTTGCAGTAAAATAAAAGGCCACAGGTCTTCAAAAGGTCACGATCAATAAATTGTGTTGGAGCACTGACATTTAGGCGACAAGTTGGTGAATTTAGTGTGTATGCAGGTAGCGCACCTGCAGAGCTCTGTGAAACTTTCCAGGTCAGTGTGTCAGGGACACACAACTGGGTGTGTGTGTGTGTGTGTGTGTGTGTGAGAGAGAGAGAGAGAGAGAGATATATTGCAGGTTTTTTACTACAGGGAACCATTAGAAGGTAAATGTTGATTTTGCTGAAATGAGTCAACAACAAATAAACGAGTTACAAAAAACTTGATCCACATAACTCGCTGTCCAATGGCTGCTGCTAGAGCTTTTGGGGCCTGCACCAGTAGCTCAACCACTGCCAGCACCAAGCAGCAACAGGTGGTGCCAGATGATGGTGGGTGCAGATGAGAATTTTTCTCTCTTGAATGCAGCCACAAGGGTATATTGCAACACTCTAGCCATCTCTCTTGAGAGCAAACCTCTGATTTCCCAGCATGGGATGAACCTGACTGGAGTCAGCCACAATGCTGCTGTGGCACACCTCTATGGGGAATCAGAAACATTGAATACATATTTCGCGGAAACAAATCATACTGCTTGAGTTGAAAGGGCGGCAAAGACACATTGGTAGGATTAATCCCTAAGGCAGCCATAGGCTAGAATTTGGTTTTAATACTCTTCAGGGAGCACAGAAAGTGATTGGGCATCCACACCTGTCTGTCAGTGTGTTTGTTATCTGGTGCCAGCAGAGGATAATCTAGTAGTCTCTGAAGTGTAAAACAGATTGAGATGTAGACAAGGGTGATGAGAGTAAATCTATCAACTTGACCTTTTCCCAATACTGCAGTTTTCCCCTGATCTTGGCTAAGAATATATCTCTCAAGGCAAGAGAACTTCAGTTTTAATACATGAGCTACAGGATGTATTTTGCCCAGGAGTGGCTGAGCAAATGGCTGAATGCCATGACTAGTCTGGTATGTGACAGGGAATAGCAGTTGTATAACACTGTGTCAGGGGAATTTGTTCTTCTGTGGGCAGTTTGGGGTAATATTGGTGCTGGTGTAAGTTGGGTATACACATCTTGAGTGTACAAGAGCATACTCATTCATGCATTGATCTTGAAGATCCAGAGTATGGATGTGGTTTGCTATATGGTTGCCTAGTTGGTTGATTGGTTGTTGGTCTGTTGGTTGATCTCTTGCCTCACAGCTTGTTGGTGAAATGTTCCCAGGTCTCTCAGGGGTTTAGGTGTGGGCAGCACAAACTCTTTTGACCAATTTTCTCCTGTTTTGTGCTGCCTCAGAATTGGTTTCCAAGTATAGTTCACCTCTTGTAGTATGCACTTGTTGCACGTTTTGGCTTTGCCTCATTTTCTACTTGCCTGCAGGAAATTTTTTGCAAGGATGAAGTGTGCAGCAGGAGTCCCCTGTAAACATGTGGATAACAAACCTACCTAGTTTGCAAATAATGCCATGTGTCAAAACATTTGACTGCATTTACTTCTGCTTTCATCATATCGACACATGTTGACCCTGGCCTATTCCTTGCAAGATGTTGCAAGGTTCCTAGTGTAAGCAATGTGCTCCTGGGGCTTAGGTGACAGGTAGGTTGGAAGGGAATGGCAGCAAGGGGTAGAGATTGGTGGTATGGGACATTGAACTTCAAAAAGTATAGCCATCAACGGACTAATGCTGCAGCATGAGCATAATTGTTCTTAAGGCTATGTTCTGGTGTAAATGGGGTTCAAAATGACAAAATCTTCGATTTTCAGATTTTTGTGTCCGTTCGTTCTTGAACCATCCTAGATTACCTCTCTGCTACTCATATGGTTCAAATCACGTTAAAAAGTACTAAAATAGCACAATTTAATTGGTACTGTCTGCTTTTTTTCCGAAACAAAGTTTTTTTGTTGAGTACAAATAGCTCCTTTCTTCCAGCGATCAGAAAATATTTCGTTTGTGCGATTGCGGCAAGCCATATACCGTTGGAAAGCTTGGCATGTGCACTTCATGAATATTAATAGTCTGTAGCTCTATCTGTTGGTATAAGCCAATCAGAAGCTGTTTTCCATCGCTAAGGAGCTCGAGAAAGCATGAGAACCATTGGATGAAACTGATCACGTGATTTATTCAAGCCGCCTGATTGGCTCGCGGAGTAAACAACATGGCTGCCTTTGTGTAAGATTACACTCGCTTCGATATTGTTTTCGCTCGTCATGCGCAAATTATGGGTCGAACGAAGCAACGCACAGTCCAGTATCATAGCCGAAAATCGAAAAAGAGAAAAGAACACCTTGCCGAAGCTTGAAAGAAACGCTGGGCACCAAGAGAAGAGGCAGACCGCTTCGCTGCATCTGCCTTCGAGTCGACTCGACGAACAACAACAGAAGCACGTGCGTCCGCTGCATTTCAAGAGACCTCGAGGCCGGATTCACCTCAACCAAGTACTTCATCTGGACTTCGAGGGTCCTGGAAGCGTTCATCTGCATCGTCTGCTGTACCAGGGCCCAGTGGCAAACGTCCACGCCTCGGTGAAGAAGTGGTAGGTCGTGCATCGCTCGAACACTCACCAACTGTCGCCTCGCGTCCGACTTCAAGCACCATCGTTGATTTCAATGAAGTTAACGCTGTGATAGAACCACTTCTGTGCCCTAAATGTGAACTCCAGGGGGTTGAAATCAGATGTGATTACTCTCAAGTGAAGGGCTTAGCAGCTGTAATGACTCTGTGCTGCAATTCATGTGGTGCCACCTTATCAAAGTGTCATACTAGTAAGAGACTGACATCTCAAAAGACTTTTGAGATCAACAGAAGAGCAGTTGTTGCGAGCATACTTGCAGGGCTTGGTGTTTACAAATTCAACAAATTTTGTGAGTATATGAACCTTTCTGGCATGCATCCTAGGACCTTCCACAACCACTGTGATGTGATCTTCAAGTCCACGCCAGACCATCAGAACTGTGTGAGGTCAGAGGCTGTCAAACATGTGAGACAAGCCTACAAGAAGATCTATCCAGACTTGCAGGAGGATGACACTGGATATTTCTGTCTCATTTGATGGGAGGGGGGCCCTGCATATCAGTCTGGTGGCTTCTTGTAATCTGTAAGTTACTTCCAAGAGACATTTTGACTTAAATTATCACTTTCATTTGCAAATTTTATCAAATTTAGTATTTGCATGCATGCTGTGTGTCCAAATTTCCTTCCCATCCAAGAACAGAGTAGAAGTGGCTGTTCTACTGTCAAAAGGGGAGCTCAGTGCAGCATGAGAGGCCACCTTGAGGTACATGTCTGCTGAAGGACTTCCAGAGGGCAGACACACAGTGAAGTTGGGTGTTCGCTGGGTTATCAAGTGAAAGAAGTTGCTCGCATGGATGGTGAGCATCAAGGAGAAAGAAAGAAGGAGGAAAGTGAAACTGGCCCAAGCTAGCATAAGAAGAGCTCTGCAGGGGAAGGAGAAGGGCCCTGTATATATGTCTGGTGACTTCTAGTAAATTTCTAGCTACTTCCAAGAGACATTTTGACTACCATTACTTTAATTTGCATTTTTCTCAAAATTAGGATTTGCGTGCATGTCATATCATTGGTGTTTCCTTATTTCAGTCAATTATGGAGGGAAACTCCAGAAATTTTGCCTCCATCTTCAAAATATATCATTCTGTGCTTTCATAGAAAAAATTCATGTCTTAATCTAACTGAGATGGCATAACACATCAACAAAGTACTATCTTGAGCAAATTTTGCATGCGGATGTAGATATGTGAAATAAAATTTGTTTTGAAATATATACATCCTGTTTGTCCTTATTTTCTCTCTACTAAACCACTGACCCTATCTTAATGGTCTTTTTGTCACAATTTGGGAGTCCTTTGACAGAGGAAAGATACCCTACTAGAGTCACTAATTTCTTGCACAATCGCATAAATTTTGATTAAAAAGCCTTATAACACTTTTTTTTTAAAGTTAAATTTTGTTAAAAATTGATAAATGTCTTCTTTTTAATAGTATAATAATGTACTTTCAAAAAAAGAAAGGACAAATATTGCTTTGAATTACCTCCTCTTTGACACCAGAACATAGCCTTAACTGTACTCTGTCCACATGTTGCTGACATAACCCATCATGCTTTTAACAGTGCATTATTTTTTTTAATGTGGACCATTCATCAAAGTCAAAACTGAAATGTGGAATAAATATTTAAGAGAAAACAAAATTATATTTATGATGCTGATGGTCATACAGGTGTTCAATATGAATTTCCAGAGCTCTGAAGAAGCATTGAAGAAGAAAAAAAAGGAGTGTATATTGAGAATTTGATTAAGTAGTTCAAGATATGGTTGGTTATTTTGATGTTGGAATTGTGTTCATTTATTTATTCAGTTCTCTCTGTGCAGTCTGGTGCTTGAAGTGGTGGCAAGGGACCTTGGTCTGGGAGCTGTCTCCAGGGTCAGTCCTCTGCTTCTGAGGTCCCTCTCAATGGTTCGCCTTTAGGCTGCCCTCTCTTTCTCTTCTCCTGGGGTGTCCATCATAGGGCCGATGTCTTCAAGCAATACATAATTGTGCTCGCGAGAAATTCTGTAAGAGTAAGAACCTTGGGATTTCTTGAGAGCATGATTATGCATGGCTTGAAGTTTCTCATTGTCTGGGACTTTGTTTCGCAATAGGCTCTAAAGCTCAAGCATGCCTTCAAAGACTGACTGGATTAGTCCAAGGAATATATTCCACTTTTGAAGCTGTTCTACAGCTGTGTGTTTGGAATGGCCAGTCTGGTTTTGTTGTGCTGTGAAAAGATTATTCTGTGAAAGTGGAATGTTCAGAAATGTTTGGCAGAGTGTTACTGTCCAGGCATTATGATTCAGTTCTTGACAAAGCATAATTATCTCAAATGAGGAAATACTGGCATGTTTTCTCCCTTTCCCTTCAGAATCTGCCACAGCAATGTCTTACAACTTATGCCTCCTATGGTACTCAACTATCAGAACCAGATCTGTAGTGATTGAGAAGTTGTGTACTGTAGTGTAACTACTTACTCTAACACCCTATAGGTGTATCCTTTCTGTATTCTTAGGTGGAGGGCAAACATTTCACACTGGAATAGGGGTCTGGTTTAGTTTCATTCATTACCATAGCTTCCTTCAACCAGACACATCCATTTGAACAAACCCAGACCAGTCTGTCTCCTTGACTTTGTTGTCAGCTTCTGCCTACAAGTCCCTGTGAAATAGCCTTCACACCAAGATGTTGATTAGAAGAGTAAGAGATATAGTACACATCTTTAAAACTGTCTGTTCTCTAACATTTCTCATTGCTGAAAATGCTGTACATATCTATCCATTTATTTGGTGATGAAGTATCCTGTTTTGTGGTAAGATTCCAGTGTGGAGAGTGTGGATAACGAGAAAGAAGAAACTGTTATGGCACTTTCTGCACAGGCAGTTGTTATCTGCACAGCTGCAGGAAAAAATAGTATTTTACATCAATTTCACAATTTTATGCCCTTTTAATTCAAAATTTGCCCACTTGTAGGGCTGTTATTTTGTAAATTAATGTGTGGAAAATTAATCTGTTGCTGCTGACTTCCGAGTGTGTCACAATGAAGGATGGATGGATGGACTCTAATGACCTGTTAGCCTTTGTAGGCTATGTAAGGCCATGAAGCATAAAAATCAAGTTAAATTTCCCTAGTTATTCGCCTCTTACAAATTGCCTAGGGAGATGCGATGGGTTTAAACTTGACCCCAACCCTCAGGGGGCAGCCACAATGAATCACAGCTGCAGCAGATTGTGCCAGAACAACTGCCTTTCCAACCATCACCATCATACCTCTGGCTGCTGAGCCTCTAAGGCCTAATCCTATAGCTCAACCACAAACATCCAAAGGGTTACCAAGGGAAGTCCAGATTTTGCCAGAGTATCTGAAAGAAGGTTAAGATTAGTATGCAATTGTCACTGACGTTTCATTGCTGACATCCCAAGTATGCCAGAGAAAGCAGAGCTTAATATTTTAGAATGCTGCCGATACAAGTGGTCTTTTAATATGCAGATGACCCAGCTTTCAAATGTTTACTCATTTTTACAAAATAGCACAGGATGATAAACATCTCTAAGCTTTCTACTGGATGTTCATTAAAAGAATAATGATAATCAGTGAATAATACCCTTGATATCCAGTGAATTGTGTAAAAAGTAGGTTGTGTGTTGATCTAACTGTCATAGGTGTGGTGCAAAAATAGTTTGGTCATGAGTTCAGTGTACGTACTATCAGAACTGTACTTAGAATGTGTTGTACTTGCCTTTATAATGCTATCTCAATTACATTCTAAACTGAAGCTTGCTGTTGATGCTTGATCGTCACAATTGAGGGGAGCATGCATGTCATGTTGAATGGTTATTTATGAGAAGTATACTCGCTTTTTATCTAAGCCTGCTTGTAAAGCAACGTGCAGTAGTGCACTTGTTGAAATCATGACCATCTTCTGCATTTGGTGTTCATGGGAATGTTGTGATCATGTTGTTGTGCTGTGCCAGTGTCGGGTGCAAGTCTGTGTGGATGACCTTTTATTAACATATAGTGGCCCATACCATCTTTTACACAAACAAGCATGCACGCACACGCACACATCCCACTATGTTTCCCTACTATATTAATTTTATTGTGAATAATGTGACTTGCGCCCACACTATTTTCAGTTATTACATAGCCTAGAAAGGCTGAAAGGACATAAAACTCCTTTTAATCCCTTATTCATTCATTCATTCCCCCTTCCCTCTCAAGTTGACCACCTCTGATGATGATGATGATGATGATGATGATGGATGGTGTTTTAAGGCCTATCAGCCTTTGTAGGCTATGTAAGGTCATTAAGCATGAAAATCACTAGAACAGTTTAGAGTAAATGCAAATCAAGTGATGGTGTCCCACAGGGGATGACCTCCACGACTCCTTGTCCTAAATTTAGCAGTCAACTGTTTTCTGATGTACTTGACATGGTTGCCTTATGGCCTATCAGCCTTTATTGGCAATGCAAGGTCATTAATCACAAAAGCAATAGAACTGTGCAGATCAAGTCATTCACCTTTAATGAGTTGCATAGGGAGACACGGTGGGTTTAGTCAGACCCCCACCCCAAGATTTGATGTCACTGAACGTATTCCCAACACATCCTCATTGCTTGGCATGCAGCAGGTGCAAAGCACTCTGGTCATGTCCTTCATTCTGTACCCAGTCACGCTCTTCCATTTGCACAAACAGTAGAATTATTTCTATGAAAGCTCAAAATGAGTTGGAGACAGTTTCAACTATTTTTATGGTTGCATCCTTGCTGCAAGAGCTGAACTACCTTCTTGTTATTGAGACACTCATTGCGACATTTCAGGCATGTTTTTCTCAGTTGTTCATGGCATATTTGGTTTCTTCCCATTTACTGGGATGACCTTAGCTTTGAATATTCAATCCCGTTTTGGAATAGGTTTTCTTTGTTTTTTTAAGTAATGGAGTGCTGGAGAAAGTTGAAATGTCAAGGGTTATTTCCGCATATTATTTAGAATTATTTAGTTTTGCAACCATTGATACCATTTGTTACATAATCTGGGTACAGTGAAACAGCGTTGCATGTTGTCTGGATATTGATTTTTTTAAATGGATCTTTTTCTGTGTGCAATATTTCATGGGGAGGTAATATACTTATTCACCAATTTGTACATTATGGGCTCCTCATGGGTATAATAAAGATGCAGCAATGTTGCTATTATCACCTTCTCACTGTCGTGGTTCACCATCAATTTTAAAGCTACAGAAAATGACATATTAAGAACAAACTGACAATTACCTCTTCAGCATACATTTATTAGACCAGCTCTTAGAAAACATTCAAATATTACAATGTACAAACATGAGCATATCAAACTCGCAAACTCTAGCATCTCCCTCTATAGTCCAGTCCACACACAAATCTGCTTGGGGCTTGACATATTCCACTGGTTTGTGATGGTCACTGTCTTGCACAACATCATCCACACCATGTCCCCTAGTATGATCAATGAACCGATTCTAGTCTATGGCAAATAAATGCACAGGGAGTTGTATTTACCATTTTCAATTCTGGCTAAATCTTAAATCTCAGCAGCAAACCCAACAGTGGTCAATAAATGCCATTAGGTTGTGCAAATCATTAAAACTGGAATCTGTTTAACTACCCATCAATAACATCAGCAAAATTAGTCAAACAAAACCTGGCATCTATTGCCAGCAAAAACCCTTGTAAACAAAAACAGCAAAAATAGCAGTATGGAAAACGTTTTCATAGCTCAGAAAACAAAACAAAGCAAACAAGCCCTTCCTATCTCCTACACCAACCATGAAAAATACTGCCAGGGCAAGGAGGAAGAGAGAGAGAAATGCATGACATGGCAGGCTCACACAAGGTTCTTTCCAAGACCAGTTGCCAAGATTTTAGCCTTATCAACATCAAGCCATACTTCCACGTGCCTCAAGCTGAAAGATGGCACTCATGGCAACCTTTGTGGATGTCCCTGCCACCTGTGCATCCCACCATGAGAAGCCGAGGAGGAGCGGAAAATACTGCCCCCCATTCATTAAGCCCTAAATGCCCCATGTCCTCTCTGGACAAAGACCCATCGAGTAACCTAAGAAATATCTGCAACAGGTCTTCTGATGAAAGAGTCAACCCAAGACAAAATGTTCCTTTCAGGTCAAAGATGAGACATTTAGACAAGAAATCAGTGCAAGGTCTTGGTACTGATCTGGAAACCTAATGAGGCACTCATTAATCAAACCCCTACAACTACCACACAAATCACTTGGAAGCTGAAGTCCCACAGCACTTCAGGTCATGCAGAGAACATGCAGTCTGATGCTTCCTGTGCTGTTGCCAAGACTGGGTGAATCCAATATGAATGAGCCAAGTACTCCAAACATTAATGCATTTGTTCCAACCACCACCTCCATGGGATATATGTCTGGAGTCCAGCCATGCAGTTTTCTATGCAGCTTGATCAGGGATTTCCTCAATGCATCAACCCCACCTCTAGCCATGCCTGCCATTAGCATTGTCTCCACTCCACCGAAAACAAGAAAGATCCACCATTTTCCTAACTCCCTATATCTTGCTGATAAATAAAATCACATCCAATGCTACTAGAAGTTAACACCAATGATGCATATTGGACACAATGGCACCAAGAACTTGTCTGATATGGTCACATCTGCATAGCTCTAATATTTCCCCCCTTCTCACACATATGGTTCATCAGCATCACATTCTTTTTCTCTCTCACCATTTTCTGTTTTCAATTATAAGACTTCAAAAGTTTTCATATAAAAAAAGAAATTTGATTATAATCTTCAATTGAGTTAGCAGATTTCAACCAACTGGTATCAACCACTTCCACAATGCATCTTCAGCATATGTTAAGTCCCATACATGATTTTATGTCATTCCTTCGGAAATATCACAAATAAAACGACAATAAAATAAATCTTGTAAACTGTATACAAATAAAACAATAACAATTGAAAATAATGCATTGTAGTAAAACATACTAACATATCACTGCAAATTTTAATTCATTACAATTCCAAATTCCACATCCTAACAAGGTCACGCTTGAAAGGAGAACAACACAACAAGGTGATCAAGAAACATTAGCTGTATCCTCCACCATGTTCAGTAACACTGCATGGACAAGATGGCATACACTGGAATGAATGGGAATGAAAATGTTACAGATTTGTTGGTAATGAGATGATCATTCATCACTCTCAACAGCTTCACACTTGACCATCATGAAGTAGTGTGTAGAGATGCCCATACTGCAAAGAAAAAAAACTAATCAGCAGACCCTGCCAAAAATATTAACAGGTGCTTCCACGGCATGTACATTCCCATTTCAACACCATCAGCATGAAATGTGGGCAATGATTTTGATAACATCAAATGGAAGGGAAAACAGGAACATTTCAGCAACACAACATTTCATTCAAATTAATTCCAGTGACTGCCATCTTGCCATCCAATACACCAGCCCCACCATCACAGACTCAAAACTCCAGCAAGCTCGCAGCTGTGCCAACTCCCCACCCACCCCGTGTCCGTACCTAGAGACTAACACCACAGCAGAAAACCTTCCAGCACCAAGCTTGCTGGCCGATGGAGGCCTAAGTCCACCCCTTGCCAATACTGCAGACCGGCTCCAGACATCCCAATGTGTTGATGCCATGTGGCAATGATGACGGCGACAATGATGATGATGACGATGGAGGTGGTGGAAAGGAGAGGGGGGTTCAGGTCCCAAGTAAAGGGAAGGGTATAGCGCATCAGGGGCTTAGAAGTCCATGCCCCCCATGCCGCCCATACCCCCCATGCCACCCATGCCTCCTCCAGGCATGGCCTTCTCCTCCTTGGGCATTTCTGTTACCACTGCCTCTGCAGTGGTCAATAGTGAGGCAACACCAGCAGCATCCATCAGCGCTGTCCTCACAACCTGCAAGAATGAAAATGAATGAAATTTTTCATCCTATCAGCCTTTGTAGGCTATGTAAAGCCATTAAGCACAAAATCATCAGAACGAGTTAGAATACAATCAAGTCCCGATTTCCCTAGTTATTTGCCTCTTGGGAAATGCATAGGGAGATGCATAGGGAAATGCATAGGGAGATGCATAGGGAGATGCATAGGGAAATGCATAGGGAGATGCAGTGGATATATTTGTTATCCCAAGCCCACAAGAAATGAAATGGATGTAGTTGTATGGACTATCAGCCTTTGTAGGCCATGTAGGACCATTAATCACTAAATCAATCAAACCATCTAGAGTAAGCACAAGTCAAGATGTCCCTATTTATTCCCCTCTTGTAAATCTTGTAGGGAAACATGGTGGGTCTACTCTCACCCCAAACCCACAGGGGGGGAAGCTGCAAGATGATGCCTAACACGTCAATTCACTGGAATCCCGGTGTCGTAGAATATTTCGGAACCAGGATTAATCGGAACCGGTTCCGAAAAATCCTAGGATATTTCGGAACCATTCTGATTTATCCTGGCCCTGGTGGCAGGATATTTCGGAACCACCAGGATATTTCGGAACCACCTTCTAGATGCTTTCGTATGATTTTCTGAGTTTCTAGCAGGTTTCAAATCAGAGTGAAACAAACTACTACGTTAACAAAGAACAATTTACCTTGACCAAACGATGTTTAAGGGGAGACACGGCTGCCTAGCAGTCGAATTTTGCTCAAAAAATCGAATTTGAGTTCTGAGCAATTTCTGAATTTTCAATGTCTGTACAACATCTTTCTCTGGCTAGATTTCTTTTTTTCATCATCTAAGTATTTTTTTCGAATTGTTTTATAAAGGTGGGGTGGGGATTGTGCACAGCAGAGTTTCAAAAAACAATCACTTTTCGGCCTTTCGTTGAGGCAGAATTTTTTTATCAACCCCCTTATATTGCATATCAGCGTGCTCGGGAAGATTCGGACTATCTGCTCCCGCCAAGATCGAGCGGAAATTTCTATATATGGAGGCGCCAGATGGCCGCGAAATCTCCCGAGAGGGTCACGGAAATGCCCATATCAGTCCTCGGACGAGCTCGTCATGACGTCAGCCTACCAGCTGTTATAACGCAGCGATCTGATTGGCTGCCGATTACTCGCGGACTCGTTCTGAGCAAGCCGAAATTGGCCGAGGCAATTCCGCCGGCATTGTTTACCTCAGCGAAGGCACTCGTGCGAGCTGCGAATTGAATGCGTTCCTGTGCAATTTCATCGCGATGGCTGAAAAATCTGAGCCCATTCCGACTCCCAAGGGTGGAAAGAGGAGGTGGCAAGCATTGAACAAGGCAGCCGTACAAAAGCGATGGAAGATTGCAAGAGAAGGTGCTTCGAGTTCGACCAGCGAGGAACCGATCGAGAAAGCGTCCACGCAACCTCCGGAGCAGGAGCCGTCATGTTCGTTCCACGGCGAGGAGTAAGTACATAAATTCTATTTGGATTTTATCAATCTAGTATCTTGAAAAGTTCTGACATTTACAGCTTGCTATAGGAAGCATCTGAATTCTTTCTAGATTGAAATAACTCGATCTTTTCAGTGTTGTGAACAATTGCTCTCACGAACAGCTGATTCTGATTATCATTCTGTGTTTGCTAAACTGATACAATTTGGTGGAAGTTAGTAATGAGTTGACTGGTTCTTTTTCTCCAGGCACCAGGAAGAGGTTGCTGCCCGAAAAAGTTACAGTCATTGATGTCACTTGGCGGAATAAACTACTGTGAACTGTGGAGTTCCTCCTTACTGTTCCTGAGGGCGGCCAACAGGAGGAGCAAGACCAGCCACCTCCTCGTGTTTGGTGCATCACTGACTTGGGGCAAGTGAATAAACTGTTGGGAGATGTATGCCCAGGTTGCTTTGAGAATGGACATGCAGAGACAGGACACTAGAAAAATAGTCCAGGCTGAGAAAGCAGCAGAGGCAAAAAGCAGACAGGTCAGAAAGACAAGGCAGCAGGCAGCAAAACAAGCCCTAGCTAGGCTTGAAGCTACAGAGGGTCCTCAGTATGGGGCTGGAGAGTTTGAATGAATGACTATGTCTGTGATATCAGAAGATGATTCTAGAGCAGAAATGTTGTAGAATTTGCTTTATAAGTGCAGGCCTGTACAAAAAATATATCATTTCCAGTTAGAGGTATGTATGTTTGTATTTCTGAAAATTATTAGCAACCAATTCTGTGTATTTTTCCAAGGACCTGGAATAGCCATAGTTCCAGAGTTTGAGGGTGGAGAGGTTTTGTAATAATTTGTGTAAATTCTGAACATAATTCCAGTTTTGAAACTTTGTGGGTTTTGCTTTGTCAGATTGAGAAAGCAGCAGAGGCAAAAAGCAGACAGGTCAGAAAGACAAGGCAGCAGGCAGCAAAACAAGCCCTAGCTAGGCTTGAAGCTACAGAGGGTCCTCAGTATGGGGCTGGAGAGTTTGAATGAACATGTCTGTGATATCAGAAGATGATTCTAGTGCAGAGAAGTTGTAGAATTTGCTTTTATAAGTGCATGCCTGTAAAAAAAAATTATTTCCAGTTAGAGGTATGTATGTTTGTATTTCTGAAAATTATTAGCAACCAATTCTGTGTATTTTTCCAAAGACTTGAAATAGCCGTAGTTCCAGAGTTTGAGGGTGGAGAGGTTTTGTAATAATTTGTGTAAATTCTGAACATAATTCCAGTTTTGAAACTTTGTGGGTTTTGCTTTGTCATGTGTATGGCTGTACATAAATGTCAGTTTTAGTTGAAAATACAATTATCTTTGACTTGTTAGACACATTTGCAATCTTCTTTCTTGATTTTCTCAAAACGCATATTTTGAGAAAGTTTTTTTCACATAAAAGCAAATAACTCAAGAAAAAAAGTGTCAATTGTCTCCAGATTTTGTCAGAATGTTGAACATAATTGGTTTTATCATTCTGTGTATTGATTTGAGTAAATTATGAAAAGTGTGGAAATTGTACAATTTTTCATTATTATCATTATGTAGATTTATGCGTCAATTATGATAATGATGATGGAAATATTGGGAAAAAAATTCCTGTTGAGTGTCAGTCATATGGATACACAGAAATGTTTGTGTAATGATGATTGTTCCAATAAAACTAACTAGAAGTTATTCTGATGTGTTGTTGATTTTTAATTTATTTTCAAAGTTTGCCAAATTTTGCACATTTTTTATACCTTTTTATTTTACAAAGAGTCAAAAACTTTTTTTTTTCAGATCTGAAAGTTATTTTGTATTCTACTTATCAAGCCATACTTCAGCAAAAAAATTTGAATCTCTAGGAGTAGTCTTTCATTTTCACCATATCATCCTGTAGCATCTCCCCTTAATGTATGTCGTTTTATTAAAGATGCTCAAGCAGCTACAGACTGCTTTTTAAGTACGAGTAATAATACATAAAGATTTTTACAGAACCTGTTGTTAAACTCCTTCTGGATTCTAAGTCACCTTGTCACATTTGTGTATACGGTTATACATATTAACTCTCTCTCTCTCTCTCTCTCTCTCTCTACCAACTGGTATAGAAGTGTTTCTGATACCGAGGCGGTGAGCTACCATAAGGTCATACCTGCGATGATGTATGAATATGCTATTCATGCCATTTCGATGGCCGTAATATAATATCTATTTTAACATTCTTGTACATATGAATATCTAAATGTTTTAACCTGATGTATGTCCATTATGGCCAAGTTTGGTTTTAGGCCGAGATCAAATCACTCCCCCCCCCCTCCTCTCTCTCTCTCTCTCTCTCTCTCTAATGGGCTAATTCATTCAAAGTAGGCTGGCTTTCATGAGTTTAATAATAATAATAATAATAATAATGCATAGCATTTGTATAGCGCACTTCTGCACAACTCAATGCGCTGACATAACCACATTCACACACAGACATTCATCAGCAAGCTTACCAACATAATACAACACATAATACAACTTACAGACCTGAGAATGGACACAATAACATACATGATCATGAGAAAAAACCTACAATCAAGCAAAAGCCAGTCGAAACATGTGAGTCTTCAGTTGCGACTTAAAAATAGGTAACGTGGGTGCGTCACGCAGGCTAGTCGGCAGCGAGTTCCAGACAGAGGGGGCATTGAAACTAAAACTACGCTCACCAAAAGATTTTGCACT